>WNNJ02000287.1:0-68506 GCA_012934845.2 Pomphorhynchus laevis | reverse complement strand
GTTTTGATTGAGTATTCACAAAAACGAACTTATAAATATAAAAACAGCGCGGTTAGGAACTTTGCTAATTTTTTCAAATAGCAAATATATTATCTTAAGTTGTTACAGGTCTAGTTTTTTGCAATTGCAACCATTTCCCTATTTGAACAACATTACTCTTCAATCTAAATCTCGCACAGTGCAGTTAAAGATGTCTCTAACAAACTGATTGTAATATATTTGATAGGTATATCAACCTGATATATTTCAACGCCGGCACACAATCCTAAACGTTTAAACCAACTGAAACGAGTTTCTGTTTTTGTCGTAAAGATGACATATTAAAATGTAAAAGAAATAAACCCATGTAATAATATTGGCTTTCTTAAAAAGTATATAAATAGTTTAATTGAGGCATGTTTAAGTCATTTATTATAAAAATTATTAGACAATTGTCAAATATACTTCAGAAAGGTGATCAGGAAATATGCAACTTTTGTGATTAGTTCCACTCAACGGATTTTTTTATTACAAATATACGGTTTTTTATTGATTTTGTTTAATTTGTTTTAAAACTATAAAACGATTCATATATATTTTTTGAATGCTGAACTTTTAAATGATGCACAGTTACTAGAATATATTCAATAAAACTTTTATGTGGAAAAATAGAAATGATTTTTCATATAAATGGCACTTTTTACTGAAGACCCTTTTGTACAGAGTTATTCAAAATTTACAATAAAAATAAAAAAATTAGTATTGTAAAAAACATTCAGCTGTTAATGGATAGATGTTTTTAAGTATTGATCATAATTTGTAAAGGGTGACATCATATATATATTAACTTTCGTTATGGACAAATATAAAAAGTCAAATTTTAATTTAGAAGCTACATGTTTACTTTAACACAAAAATGAATTTTAATCTCAAATTTGTATAACATTTTCCAATGACACTTTTAAAAATTCATGAGATGTACTAATTCTTGCAAATCAGTGGGAACGCTTAATAATTAGAATATTGAACTTCGAACCACTATCCAATTACATAAATGACCGCATTAGTTATTGAACTATTTAAAAATATGAGATATTTAAGTTCACTACAAATTACTGATAACTCGATCAATACCACATACTTTGTAGTGCAAATTAATTTATAAATGTAACTATCTTTTTATTAAAACGAATTTTTTAAGCGATTAATAAATGTCATACCAAGTTTTAGAATAAAGAATAAAGGTCATCAAAATGAACTGATATGTTATAAGGTTTCGTCCCCTTTTTTGAGATCAAACATAGCAGCTGGCCAAATACATGGAATGACTATTTCCTATCATTTAATGTGATTATCTAGTGCATCGTATTCTAATTTATGGTATATAACTTACTATCCAAAAAATTCTGCTTAAGAGGTTAAGATTTTGCTATATTTTGCAGTATCCCAATTGAAAAAATGCATTTATGAAAATATTTAAATGATTTAAGAAAAAGCAATATTATTTCAAATTATGACAATATTAATATTAGTACAGTTTTATTAACAGATTCAATCTGCATACATTTTTTTCCATTAAAAAACATTATTTCATTAGTATCCATAATTTCAAATCTTTATACTGTTTACATATTATGACAATATTAAAAAAAATCGTTATTTAATGTATTATATTTAATATTATTTAGTATGTATGGAATTCGTTATGAAGGGTTATAAAAAATAAATGAATATTTTGATATATCATCTATGATCACGAAAGTAATAAAGATTTGATTACTGTATTACTCTATCTCTGAGCTCAACTTAACCTACTCTTATTCCCTCACAATGCCTCGTTAAGGCAACGTCTGACTTCTCTTCCGTCTTCGCCACTTTTATCGAACATCCCACCACCTTGCTTCACTCGATTTGCATGACATTTATTATCTTTTACAAATTCGTCTTATTCTCATTGCTTGCCGCCTCATAACTTTTAATACACTTCCTTTATCAACCTTCCTTTTATTGATAATTATCTTTCTGTTTACTGTTCCACGCGTTCCCGTAATTCCTTTCTTCTTTATGTTCCAAACTACTATACCTCCTTTAGCTTCTGCTCCTTCCTTTGGCTAATCCTCTCTCGGGATTTAGTTAAAGAAAGACTTTCACTAACTGACGTGAAAATAGTGAAAGAAAGACTTTCACTAAATTCAGTCTCTCTTGACTTTCTTATTTTTTTGTTAGTTGACTTGTAAGCTTGAGGCGGGTACGTATTTGTCACGTTAAGTAAATATATATTATCACAGTATATTTCATGTAAAAATATATAAGATTCATTACATTTCGTTATTGAATGCATAGTATTTAACATTATTTGGATGTATGAATGTTCATGAACAATAAATAGATATTCTGACATATCGGTGGTCATACATATCTGTACAAAAAACAACAACAACGATTTTATTAAATACATCAATAACCAATGACAAAATACATCAATGACCTATAATAAGTAGCATGCAATAAAAAAAACAGACAGTCATTTCATAGTCAGAAAAAATGGCAGCACAATTTCGGTCCTCAACAATTCATGTCTTCTACTTTCTCTTCTATGGCCTCAAATCCACGGGGATCTGAGCCCACCAACCGATCCAACACGCCGCCTTTCGACTGAACCACCCGGGGTCTTTCACCCCCCCCGAAGAATCCAATCGAGACGGACTATGCTGGGTAAACGAGAGACGAGGAGCTTAAGAAACCTTAGCCTTTGCTCTGGGGGACGTCCTCTAGAAAAGAAGACTAATCTTGAGATAGCCCAAGTGCCCCAGAGGCGCACCTGGGCTTTCTCTTTCAATGACAGATGTTGAGCCCGTTTCAGGGCCCACCTAGCTTTCTTCAGGATACATTTGAATCTATCCAGATCGGCTTTCGCCGACCAGTTCACCGTAACGGTGAACCCCAGGTATTTTACTCGACTTGTAAAGGTGGGGAGTGGTTCAGAGGCGAATATGGAGGAGAGCGCAGAGAATGCTAGTCTCTTAAGTTTTTTCTTTGTTGCAGGGGAGCCATGAAAGACTACCACCTGCAATTTTGCAGAGTTTAAAATAAGATTGGATTGGGGTAGCTGGTCTTTTAATCTTGAAAAGAAACGGCTGATGTCAGAGACTACGTCTTTACACCTGCGTCCAGTGAACAGGGCTGTGGTGTCATCAGCGTACACCACTAGACGTTGTTCGCGTTTAAATATTTTGAATAATTTAATAGAGGCAGCAAGGTATAAGATAGGAGAAAGTGGGGAACCTTGAGGCACACCCGTAATAGGGTAGAACTGACGCGCATCTGGGTCGTCTTCATAGTAAAAACGCTTGGTATACAGCAGGATCTCCACTCTGTTCACAATTCTCGCAGGCAACCCGAGGGACCTGAGAGAAGAGATCACAAAAGGAATGGAGATGCGGTCAAATGCAGCAGAAAAGTCAAGGAAAACAGCCACAACTAAACGATGGCTATTATCCCGACAAAACTGCTCCACCTCACCAACTGCTGAATAAACCGAGCGACCTTTGACGACCCCATGAAAACCTGGAGGGATCAAATTACGCCTACTTAAATGGTCGCGGATTTTACGCGCAAGCGCTTTTTCGTAAATTGACACGAGGGCATTTTGAATCGAAATGGGTCGCAGATCTTTAGGGCATGAGCAGGATTTTTTCTTAGGAATAAAAACACGCTTACTAATATTGATGCATGCTACATCGGATGTGGATGCTAAAAGCATTGTGACGGCCACCTCTATTCTCTGATCAGCTGTCAAAAGCTGACAGACCCGAGAAGAAAGTGGAGCGATGGATTTGGAGGTGCCCGGGAGTGGACCCCAGGAGTTAAGGATATCCGTTACAGATAGATCCCTACTCCTGAAGTTACACCAAGGCGGGATTGGTTGAGGTGATTGAGTGGCTCCATAGTTGTGTAGGGCTAGTGACTCCTCTAAAACTTTATCAAGGCCTACATTCCCTATCCAACCCAATGCTTTATCCTTCCAGCAAACACACTTCTTGAAAATCTTCCAAAAGGAAGACTGAGAAGGACTAAGGCGAGCAATACTCGTCCTATCCTTACTCAGCTGGAACCTATATCTAGTGCTCCAGTATTCATTCGAAAGAGCCTGTCTGGCGGAAACAGAGAGATTAGGGAGGTTCAGCAATTTCGCTAGGACCTTGAGTTTCGTCGGAGTGGGATTGTATATACGACCTTTATAAGTAGTCGATAAAATCGCGTTAGCTTGCGAAAAGAGGTAGGTATTAAATTCGGTCATACTCTCATTTCCTATTCTGGGAAAGAGTTGGATAGCCGCTTGAAAGAAAGCCACTCTGATCGGATCAAAGTGAAACCTCCTTCGAAGCAACGTATCTTCCTCAATTCTCCAACGAATTAGGTCATGAGAGGTGGACAATTGCTGGCGCGATTGCTCTGTGCAGAGGGGCTTTAACAACCACCTCGAGTGAAGCAGTAAAATATCGAGGACTGAATTTGTTGATATGCAATGAAAGGTAGGGGAAGGTGGTTTGTGAATAAGATAACCGTTCCTAGCTCTGCGAAGTGCTGCATTGATCCAACGACCAGTTCTGTCGTTTAAATCTCCAAGTATCATGTCGTAGCCGCTGTCGATAATACTATCCAGGGTGACACGGTTTTTGTGTATCTCCCCAGGACGGATGTAGACATTGGCAAGACTGAGGCGTTTACCGTTCTTACAGAGTGAAACTACTAAACAAGACATGGCTGGACATGAATAGTTTAATAGGAGGGATGACCTTAAAGAGCACTTAATTAAGGTCAAGAGTCCTTGGGATGAAGAGGAGTGAGGAGGGGTTATGTACGGAGTATAGTGGGAGCAAATGTGCTTTGGGATAAATCGAGTAATGTCCTGAGTTAGACGGATAGACCGAGTCTCCTGGAGGACTATAACATCTGCATCTCTACCGGATAGAGGTCTAAGGGCAGAAGCACCTCCCAAATTCCACTGAAGGATATTCAGTGAAAAAGGATCACGATTACTCTGCATTGTGGTGGATTAGTTTGATGTGGGATTGCCTACCTAGAAGGAGCTAGGAACGGGAAGGTTCCCCTTTCCCGTCACTAGAACCATCCGGGGCAGGTACTTGCCCATGGGCAGCATCTTCATTTCCCCTTATTTTTTTATTCTTCAGGAGATTGCCAATATTGATAGGAGGGATAGGTTGAGCCGAAGCCCCCCTCTTTTTGGATGATGGATTTGCCGTTGATGATGGAATAGTAGGGTTAGTACAGAATGTGGCAACAACAGAGGATACTAAATCTTCCATCTTCTTATACATTGTTTCTATACGTATATCAATTGCTCGCATGAGATCATCATCCCTCGTACGAGTGGCAGCATTTGCAAAGGTACCAGATTTCGGTTGGGCAGCCGACTTGTTAAATCCACCTTGATATAATTTAAAATGTCTGCATTTTCTGATCCATGCAGGATGGCTCCCCCCCACAGTTAGAGCATAATGGAGGGGATACACATTTTTCTCCTGTCAACAAAGCCGGACACTGGGGGGAGCCACACACCCCACATGTCGATGACTCACTGCAGCTTGAGGCCCAGTGCCCCCATTTGTGGCACCGACTGCAGTGCGGATATGTGAACTCTTCTTTATCAATGATTGTAAATCTGAGATTAAATCCCATGAAGGGATTACAAGCTGAATTAGCCAGCGATTCAGCCCGCTCTAGGGAAGCGGAACAAAATCCAACTGGTAATTGATGTCCGCTCTTGCCTATTATTGAACGGAAGTTAGATATTTTAAATGTTTCTTTTAGTAATTCGATATCATTCTCTTCCAATTGACAAGGGAGGTTAGATACTTTTAGAGTGGCAAGTATGGGTTTAGAGTATATGGACCCATATTCCGACAGGGACGATTCGAAGTATTTAACATACCCCTTTAAGAGGTCTGAGGTGGTAAACGAAATCTTTAGTTCAGTTTCATAAAGTTTTACCGAGTTGAAAATGATTCTATTTGATAGTTGCTCTGTAAACGGCCGTAGAAAGAAATTAAACAATAAATGCCTTTCCATAGGCTTTTTGATCTTTATAATTATCAGATTTTTTAGTTTTGGGATTGGGGGAAGTACTTCCCAATCCCCAGTAGCAATTGAAAACTCACTAACCTTTGGAACAGGCGATTTCAGAGCAGCATTTACCTGTATTTGGTCATGTTTCTTTGTTTTTACTAGAAAATTGACTGGAAAACTGTTTTTTTTACAATCCTTTGTTCCTCCGACACGCTTGTTCGTACTCATTTTTTTGCTATTATTAGCAAAAAAGACGTATTTTTTGTAAAAAGACTTCTTTTTTTGTACAAAAAAGACGTATATCATTATGATAATAACTAAAACACGATAAAAAGATGCTCGAGGTATCGTTTCGGGTGGCTAGCTCGATAAACTCGTTTCTAGATATTTGACAAGTAACCTGATGCATTGCTCGAGCACCCACATTAAAAGCTAATTTATTATTTATATGCAAATCAGTAAAAAATATGAAAATTTACGCCTACACATGTTGGCGTAAATTTAACCTCTTAACAGAATTTTTTGGAGAGTAAGTTATATACTCTAAATTCGAATATGATGCACTAGATAATCACATAAAATGATAGGAAGTAGTCATTCTATGTATTTGGCCAGCTGCTATGTATGATCTCAAAATAGGGGACGAAACCTGATAACATATAAGTTCATTTTGATGACCTTTAATCTTTATTCTTAAACTTGGTATGACATTTATTAATCGCTTAAAATATTCGTTTTAATAAAAGGATAGTTACATTTACAAATCAATTTGCACTACAAGGTATGTGGTATCAATCGAATTATCAGTAATTTGTAGTGAACTTAAATATCCCATATTTTTTAATAGTTCAATAACTAATGTGGTTATTTATTATTCTGATAATAAGTTATCAGAATCATTTTCACTTAAATATCTCATATCTATAATGCAGTTTTGTTACTGACGTTGCCATATTATTGATCTTGTTTAATATATAAATTAACATTAAATTACCTTCAATGGGAGGTAATGGTAGCCCACTTAGCTAACTTATTTTTAAATTTTTAGATTATGAATTTGTTCAAAACTGTGTAAAAAATTCAATGATTTAATGAAATATATGTTTCGATATATTCATGATATATTTGTATTTAACTTTTATTTTGTTTTAATAAGTGAACGTATTTATCTAGGTATCCTTATTTTTAATAAAGCTATAATTGGGCTACCAATACATCCTTTGAGAACACATTTAATTTGTATCAAAATATTTAGAGCTTCTGTTGATTCAATTTTTTTAATATAATCAATATATCGAAATGGATATATTGATATTTTATTGTATTTATTATATTATATATATTTGTAAAATCCAATAAATATTTCTTTATGAAATATAATAAAAAAACTATATTTATTTATAAACAATAGTAAACGACAAAAATATCAAATAAAATTGACATTTTATTTGAACAGCGATATTTATTATAGTTACATATTAAAATAAATACCTTTATAATATAAAGATATTTCCTATCTGTATGAAATACAATGCATAATATCATAAAATATATATTTTATGATAATTGTATTAATGTTATAATATATCGTTTTAATCAATACATGATATTCATGGCAATCGTTTTATAATAATTTTTTTATAAAATATATCACTCATTGACCTATGAGATCTAATAAATAGATTATACTTAAACTTATTAGTTATGGAACAATTAGGAACTGATGAGCTTCGTTTGAGCGAAACGCGTCAGCCATAGTTAAAGTTTGTCGTCACACAGAATGATTGTGAAGACGTAGCGATTATCATCATATAGCATCTTTATATTCAAGCATCTTTGATTCAAACTCTAATATATTTTTTAAAATTTTGAGATTTTTGTGTGACTGTTTGCACTGAAGAAGAACGAGAGCTCGAAACGTTTGCTGTAATAAACTAGTAAACCTGGTTTGCTCTGTTCTAATATGTGTTAACTTGTATAGAAGATTCTTAAAATGACCCTGCGATGTAGTTCTTTAGATATTTTAATTATACAAATAACAAACTAGGTTACTTAATTAATAAGTTAATTATTTCATTAAATAAATAACTAATAATTATTTAATTATCAACTTATTTTCAGTAATTAGCTATTAGAAACTTTGTAATTAAAATTCATTTTGTATAAATAAATTGCATGTTCATTATATATGAAACTAAATATATATGTATATTTAATCATTATATTAAATAATGAAATAATAATATATAATATATATTACATTATAATAATATAAAAGCGGCACATTATATTTCGTGCAAACTTAATTATTATAATTCATTTAAAACAATGCATTGTACTATTGATATAGTATTGTAATTATATTGTATTATATTATTATATTATAATAGTATTTTATATTATATTATATTGTATTCTAATATTGTACTATTGAATGTGATATTAAATTTTGATAATTGAATCTTCGAAAATTGAAGATTGTATTGACGTTTTGATATTAAAATATCGAAACAAATGAATTACGTTAATTAGACTTTTGTGGATCATATCTCTACAAATATAAAGTATTTAGTTATACTTAATAACTATATAGTTATAGTATCTCAGTTATTAACTTGAATGCCTACTACAATATTTCAAAATCTAAATTGTGACATGGATATCATATTTTGCGAGAATGCGAAGCAAACTATGGACAATATAAAGTAATATAATATACAAAATCATGAATAATAAATACAAAACAACGACCAAGAAAATAATTTAGTATAATTTTGTAATAACGGTTTATTAAACAACATAATTTTAACAAAACGTTCATTGCAGAATAAATAAATGACTATCCTATATTGTATTTTATTAAACGAATGAATCAACGTTCACCACGGTAGCTGATATGTACAATTAGTAATGTAGGCAGAATTTCCTGTATACGTAAGTCGGCAAGCTGCACAGTTGTTCTCGAATGACATTTCAGCGACCAGATAATCTGGATTGAGACATGCCTATAATTTATAAAGTGTAAGATTCCAGAGAAATAAACAAATTATAACTTTGTCTGCCGGAATCATATGGCGTTACTTAAATTCAAATATTACTAAATTTAAAGTTTCATGTCTCCTACCTGAAATGACGAAATATTGACGTATTAATGCTTAATAATACGCATAATCATAATATGAATATATTATAAGTTATATGTGATATATACGAAATTATAAGTTTTTAACTTTGTTTACGTTAAATTACCGTTTAAGGTGAAAATTATGTAAATTTTGTGCGGAAAGCTGAAGTTATTATTAGCAATAATTTACACTCAAAAACTGAATTAATATATTAAAAAATTATCCAAATAATAATCTGAGAAATGACATTTTTCAGATTAAATTATAAATCTTAAGACTAATTCATATAAATATTAAACGTTTTATTAGACGTTAAAAATTTCATTTTGCTTTATTTATTTTTATTAATATTCATAATATTGATTTTATTAATTTATTTTTAAAGTCAAATATTTGTTAATGATTAAAAATACATTAATTTATTTTAGGTTTATTAATTTAATATTTATTATTAATTTATGTTTTTGTTCAGAAACAAAATCTTTAAATTTAATTTGTTGGTATATTGGAAACAATATCACAATGTACAGTTATATAAAATATAAAAATAATATTTTTATATAATATAATATTTTTATTATATAAAAATATCCAGTTAAATACATAATTGCACTAATTATGATTATTATTGGTACAAAACCAGTATTAAAAAGTAACCTTGTAGATACTTATTTTGTTTGTATTGCTAAATTACGATAACCTTGTTTGTTCAAGTTTGCCGTAGGTAGTTTTACATTTTACCTCATAATTGCCGCATAGTTGCAGCTATGGCCACCTAAATATGTTGAAATGATAAATAAATGATAAATGATAAATATATACTGACATATACTGATTTGTTGATTTATCGATAAAATATTAATGTATTTATTATATTAATATTATTATATTTATGATAAAACAATTCAATTTCCGTAAACTTTTTTTTCTAAGTGCTAAACTTTTTTTATAATGATAATTAATTTCATTATCTTTCATATATGAAAGATAATTTGAAATATAAATAATTTGAAATCCATTTTAGAGTTTAAATAAAAAAATCATAAATCATTTAAATTAGGATTCAATTTTTTTAAATTATTCAAAATCTGTTATTCACTGACAGATTGGTCAAATCAAAACTCGTCTAATCAGGATAGCAGTTTTGATAAATTTTATGAAAAAGAATATTTTATTAAGAATTTGCAATGCTAGTCAATTAACGCAAATATCTTACCTGGAATCTATAAACACCTGGATCAATGTCGGTTATATCTATCCATTGACAGTCAACGTCATGAAAATACGTATCAACACATTTAGGAGATATACCTACATTAAAAATTTGATTTAATATAAATGAAAGAAAAATATTTAAATTGTTAATATTTAAATTGGAATTAACAACTGCATTTAAATATTATGCCAAGAACGTCATTAAATAATCGAACGTAGTTTACATCAGAGGGAGAATGCAAGATTTAGGTTGATATTATCGAGCAAAAATCTATATTTTGATTATGGTTTTTTGCAAGGCGTGAGCGTATTTAGTCAAAGGTCAATATGTTATTTTTGAATGTAATCCAAATAGATGGAGTTAAAATTTTCTATCCTTAATTTGTTCGTAATGATTTATACCCATTCGTGTACACATTTGGTACAATATAACAATTCCTACTTCTTATTTGCGACGGAATTCAACAATAGAAATTAAACTTCATATTTTCGTATATAATTATATTATAATTAATAATTATATAATTATTATTGCCACAATATTGTTATTGATATACGGACATTAACAAACTGAAAATGCCTTAATGTCAAATGTTCCTCATCGTCTAAGTCTACAATCTTTAAAAATTCAAAACAAGGCCCAAATTAATGACCTAAAATATTAATTAAAGTAATCTAACAAGTCAGCTGTAAATAAATCGATGACATACCCTGATCGCCAAAATTTCTACATGCAAACTTTTTTGTATATCCTGCTAAACAGTTGTTATCCTCTAAACAGAAACTGGCCTTTGTAGACTCGGTAAGCTTCATTCCTGTTAACGAGAAAATTTCATAGCGCGCAAATATTTCCATTGAATGATAATGCCTAAAATAAAAGACAATGCTGATTTCAAATGTTTATTTTCAATGGTAGATATAATTTAAAACTTATGGATTTTAAATTTAATATTTAAAATTAATTAATTTTAATAAATTGATCATATGAATTTCTCTTTTTGCAAGTTAATACTAATTTAAAGAACAAAGTAGAGTAACGCACTAATATGGATGACACTATTTTTATGAATGTCGCCATTAATTGTTTATTAATTGTCATTACTGGACATAATCATATTTAAAAATAAAAATATATCTTATTAAAAGATACTAGATGAAAAACCGTTTGTGATCATGCTTGTTTAATATTTCAAATATTTTAATATAATATTATTAAATTATATTATATTTAATATTATAAATATAATATTTAATATAATATTTAATATAATATTAATATATAATATTATATAATATTATTATATTATATTTTAATTTTATTAAAATCAATAGAGATATTAAAACAAAATTCATTTTATATTCTGATACGTACGCATGACAGAGATGCCAGATCCATGCATATTTTGGTAATGTAGGATAAAAATCGGCAGTGCCGTTGTTCCATATAGCACTGGTAAATCTAATGAGCTTACGTTTGTTGTAATGCCAATCATCTTGAATTATACTTTCATAAGATTTCATAATAACTAATGATCAAACTAACCTGGATATTGTTTCTGGAAATGGTAAGCACTAAGAGCGACGCAGTTTTCCTCCATCGCGCATTGAAGATAGAACAGATAACGTTCTTCAAGGTAGAAATCCCGCTTTAGTAAATGAAGATCCAGATATAAATCCGGCAATTCTAAATAAAGATCGATTAATATTTATTGTCTATAAAAAACTGATATTTTGGAATCTAGTATTTTTCATTCATTTTGAGAAATTAGCCTAAAATACTAACGTCGAATGATTTTAATTCCTAATCTTTTGACAAAAATGCTTTGGTCGAATAAGTGACCTACATAAGTTTTAAACTTCCGATAAAAAATGCAAGATACGGTTATATTAATATTCGAGTATTAATATTGGTATTCACTGATATGGTAACAATAATTAACTAAATATTTTCATTAATAAAAAGAATCATTAAATAAATATAAATGTTTATATTTATTAATAATTAGTAAAAGTAAACACACATTTAGCCAACAATGAAATTATTTTGCCTACAGGAGTATACCGTGATTGTGATCCTTACAATAACTGTTTTGTGATCATTGGCAACACAAAATTTACATAAAATTCTATATTTCAAGACGAAGGAAACGACGAATGAAATAAAAATATATTAATTTTAAAATATAATTGTAATTTAAAGATAATTACAATTATTGCCTATTCAATATATTATCTTAAAAAATAAATATATTATTATTTATAATACATATTTATCCATAAAGATGTGTCTTAATTCTACTATAACATTTGTAAAAATGTCCTCGATGTAGTCAAGATTCATGATAACATAAAGTGTCGAACCAACTAATTAATAAATAATTAATAAATAATAAATAAATAATTTTAATAAATAATTAATAAATAATTTTATAAAAGTGTCGAACAAAATATACAAACAATATTTAGTTATAAGAAAAAAAATCATTTGTTTTTATCGAATTAATTTACTTGTCTAAAATAACTATCAAGTGAGTGGATGCTAAAGCATCCTTTCACTTAAATAACTCGATTTGATCAACTAAAGCTATATAAAATTCATTAAAATCCTTTAAACTTGAAAAATAAACAAATACCATTTTAAATAAATAAACTTATTATAAATAAATAATTTTATAACTCGATTTGATTTCTATACTTTTGGGCATCAACTAAAGCTACATAAAATTTAAATAACATTATATTTATTTAGATGGAATAAAAATGAAGAATATAATATTTTAAAACCTTATAAACTTGAAAAATAAACAAATATTACTTGAAATAATTTTATTTAATCATTAAAATACTGTATAACGGGGAATAAATCATGTCCAAGTCAATTATACAGTATAGCTCGACTAACCTTTAGTACATATTAACCCAGCAAATTTCTTCTGAACAGGACAATTTACAGTTGAATCGATTTTACATGCGTTCAAATTATCAGCATCTATTGGGCATGACAAACCACTGATAGATACGAAATCATGTTTTGATTTTCTGAAAAATATGTCTTCCTATAAACGAACGTTTTTTTGCTTATTAACTTCAAATGCAGAATATTGAAACCTGAAAAGCCGAATGCCCAAAACCTTTTCCCATGTACTTGCATATCTGGTTTGCCTCAAACAGACTAAATCCCAATCCACACACATTACCCCATTCACCGCCATTAAGTTTGATCATTACTCTTCCCTCGTTTCGATGTCGACCACCAACTAATTTAATCTTGAAATTTGTAAATTTCACCTAAAACAAAGAACGCTTCGTCTTTTGAAATTTTTCAAAATTGTTTGCGGTTTCAAATGCAAATTTTTAAGTTTCAAATTTTTTATGAAAAAAAAATATTTTTTTATTTGGAATTTTAAAGCTCGAATTTTCTAATTTATATTTTTAATAATTTTAAAAATAAAGCAGTTATTAAATTTATTATAAAAATAATAAATTTATTATTTCGTTATTCAACTGACAACATTAGCCTACAAAATGAGTTAAATCGTTTAAAACAATCCATGGAAAATTCTGGATATCCTCTTATAGTGGTTGATCAGGCAGTTTCAATAGCCATAAAACGATTTAAACAGCAGACAGATTCAATTACACTTGACGACAATGTAGTCACAATCTACTATTAACTTGATTAACCTGCTAATTTTGAAAATGATATTCGGATCATTAGAGGCATTACACAACAACACGTCAAATGCGTCGATCCAAATAAACATATTGGCATAAGAGGCTATTACATTAAAAGAACAACGGGGTCGCTATTCACAATGAGAACCAGAACAGACACTGTAACAACCAGCAATGTTGTGTACAAATATACTTGTAATAAAGATGGCTGTAATGCCTCTGTTATGTAGGGTTTACACGTTGTAAGTTGATCGACCGAATAAGACAAGACGGATATGCATATAGTGCAATATTCAAACACTCACAAACAAATCATTGTTCGGAAAAACCAACGGCATCTGATTTCAAAATGGTTTTAAAGAGCAACGACATACAATTACTTCAAATGGTTGAGGCAATCACGATCAGACTATTCCATCTATCCATAGATATAAATATTGGTTTCAATAAATTCACTGTTCACGTGTAATTTACGGGCGACTTTGCACATTCCAGCGAGAATTGTTTAAAACAATATTAAAAGGATAATATTAAAACAATATTAAAACAATATTAAAAGGATAAAATGTTTATGTAAATTTAGTATAAATAATGAATAACTGAATTTGATTCTTATACATTTTGGGCATCAACTAGAGCAACTAGAAATTTATGGACAAAATAAAAATGAAGATTTTAATTGCTCATTTTTATTCCCTTTTAATAAATAGAACTTTATGTAGTATAAATAGAACTTTATATTTTATTAATAAATAGAGCTTTAGTTGATGCCCAAAAAGTATAAGATCGAGTTATTTATTATTTATAATAAATTTATTAAAAACTAATTTATTAAAGCCTTTTAGTTGAGTTATTAAATGTGCTACAAAATAGTTTTTATTTATTTTATTAAATATATAGTCTAATAAAATTTATTAATCTGATAATTCTATTAATAAATCGATTAATTTATTTATCATTAAAATAATTTTTCCCATAGAAGAAATTTAAGTCACGTAAGCAATAAAATACCTTTTTCTACAAATGACACAATATTTTGATGCAGTACCTATCGTCTTTAGGTTTTTAGAGACAAGTGTATATATCGTAAATAGTAAAAATATACTTTTTGTAAAATTGAGATTACTGCAGCAAATAATACTGAGTATATTAATTTACGTTTTAGTAAACTGATTTACTTTAATTAAATTAAGTTAATAAAATCAGCTATTAACGATAACTTTTTTAGATGTTAAAATTTTTTAAGTTATTTGGAATTTTTTATTTGAAATTATATTTGAAAAAATTTAAATAAGCATTAAATTGTTGCTGTAGCATCATCAAGTATCTAAAACAGAAAAGATTATTTTAATTTTATTTTTAGAAATCTGACCAAAACACCTTTTTTGTATCTTTTACGGTGAAAAATAAAAAATATTGTTCTTTACAAAACCGAGCAGATTTTCTAAGAGACAATTTCGAAATTAATTTGACGTCATATCGGAATTTGCACTTCACAATACTGTTTTTCTAATTGTGCAATTGTTGATTGCATTATAGTGTAATCCGATGCGTAAAACATTGCGTTATCAATTAAAGAATTTATTAAAAATAAAAGATGTGGATTCATTTTTTAATTGAAATTTAGGAGAAGGACGAATAAACACAAATTTATCTTTTATAGCATCATCTGAAACTAAACGATTAAAAATTTAATAGTAACGGTATAGAATATTTGGAATAACAACAATTTCAATATTTTCAATAACAAATATTTTTGGCGTATTAAAATCATTTATTTTTAATGCGTTAAAAATATAACTAGTTATCAATCAATAATTACTTAACAGTAATTAGGTTAATCGTCTGCTCAACACTTGTCAGACCAGATGTAATTATAATTTGTATTGCCAAAGTTCGAAGACCGTGAAAGATTGCGGAATCTTCATTAGTTAGAAATTCAACGCCAAATTTTACACGCCATTTTTCAACGCCGTGTAAAATGATGATTGTATATATTTTTGTTTAAAAATATATAAAAATTAGCCGTTTATTTTAGTTTTCGGTTTGTTACAATATAAAATTTTTACATAAATATTGACGATAAACTGAAATTTATCGGCAGGAAAATCTAAAAATTAGAGATTAAAGTTATAATATAATATTATAATTTAATATTATAATTAAATTTAATTTATAATTAAAAATTAATTTTTAATTATAAACATTAGACGGTATGACATAAAAACGAAACAAACAATGTCATCATATAAGTACTGTAGTATTAAAGTTTAAGTATTTCGCCCATCAAACAAAACAAATTAATTTACAAATAAAATCAGCAAACATGTGTTGTTAGATTAGCATTTAGATTGTAAGGTAGTTCTCTTGAATATCAAGATTGAAGACTCTTTATTCCAGGTGTAGTCAGTAGGATCTTTAATGGGAAATTTCACAAATGAAAAAATTCGAGTTTAAATATTTTTTTTAAACATTGATCTAAACCAAATTATTTTTAAAATAATTGCTTTCAAGATTCATCTGTAACGGATTTTTAAATGATTTGTGTATAAATACGTAATTACAAATACGAGATGCTATAATTTCACATATAATAATTTTCAAATTCACTTTTGGCTCCGGAGAAATAATTCATTTACGTGGATGATTTAAAATTGCTTTTTCTAATCCTTAAGTAAAAAACTGTTAAATTCCAAATGTACCTGCTCTGAATAAACAGCAATTTCTCGACTGCTAGTTTTGCTTTGGTCTAGTACTATTCCCATTTCGTTTGTAATCAAATCTCGCATTGTCCGATGGATTTCATGAGTACATCGAACGCCTACACATCAACTATACCGAGTTATAAATTCAATTTGCACCTACCTGCTACTCTTGATGGATTACAATCATTCACACCCCATGGAGCATGCAAACAGTCTTGCAGTCTGTTTTCTGTTCCGACACAATTTAATCCATCGATCCAAATTTTGTCTAAAAAATAATAACGCGTGAGTGTTTATTATTTTTTAATATTAAATTTTAATATTATTAAAATTAATATTTTTTTTAAATATCAGAGAAATTATTTTTTTAAATATTTGAGAAATTACAAACTTCCATATCCTTAAATCCGAAATTACACGTCATTTAATTTCATTCATTTGTTTTATATCATCACAAATATTTTGAAAATAAATCAGCTCATCTAAAAACATCATTTTTGAATAAATACTCTGGTAATATCTTCAAAATTCATTATATTACACTTTACTTTCCGTTTTTACAGGTGATTTATTTTAATCAATGAAAATTTTATTTTAATAAAAGTTTATTTTTATTTGATTTTATTAAAAAATTGATTTCGACAAAAACCGTACTTTTACAGCTCAAAATATATGAAAAATTGGAATTTATCGATGAAACGAAACCTTTATTAGCATATATTTGAATGCTTAAAACCCTTTTTTCTTGTAATTTTTGATTTGAAAAGCTTGTCTGAAAAAATTAATGTTAGTGTATCTTAATCCGGAAAAAATTGTAAGACAAATGAACAAAGTATAATAAAAAAATAACGTAATGTCAAATGTGCACCCCAAAGATATTTAATGTCAATGATTGATATGTAATAGTAGTGATTTGGTTAGGTTTTTAATTTTATATACTTTTTTAAATCATAAAATTCTTAAAAGTTTTGTATTAATAAAGAATACCTGCAAGCTTGGGGAATTTTGAATTTTTAAAAGTAATATGTGCGTCCTTGTACCCGATTTGTCTACATATAACTGTGGCTGCTGGATAGTCAAATCCATCTTGGCAAACGCTACCCCATGTATTATTATAAAATATCTAAATTCCAGATCAAATAAATAACAATGTCAATTTTGTATAGCATTTACTTGAACATTGCCTTCCCATGGCACTTTTCCACCACTCAGCGTTATGTCACCATCAACTGGTGTTTTAGCAATCAAATTAACACGTTTGTAGAACTCGGAGTAAATTGGATCGATAGGTGTATAATTACTCGGTAAATCATTGCGATCAAACTCATCATATTGAATCTGTTGAAAGCATCTCAAAGCGTTGTCAACCAACAAAATCGCAACAGTTAAAGATATCCTTTTGAAATAGTCAAATGTGCAAAGCGATAATTAATTAATATCAATTAATTATATAGTTGAAACGATAGTTAATTAATTTTGTGGATTTGTTCCGTTAAATGAACGTTTATTCACATAAATGTACATACAAACTAACATCAATATTTTGCGAATTCTTTAAAGATGAAGTAATCTATTTTGAACAATGCCGATAGTCAAGGACTTAGTACATTACAGAATGATCATCTATTCCTAAACGTCTTTTTATCTTCAATTTATTAAACCATTCTACAATGTACATTATATATCATGAGAGCATAATATCATAACATCTTACAATATAGATTTCATATTGCTGTAATGTTTACAGATATAATTTCCAGCTAAACGTTAGTGATCATTTGGGTAGTCAATCTCCGTACATGTAATTATAAAAACATTTAAATTAAAATTTATTTACAAAAATATGTTTTATATCGAAATTAATAATTTTGTTTAAATTTGTAGATCAATTATATTTATAAGATAAAATTCAAAGTTGATATCGTGTAGACAAATTCAATATAGTTTTATAAAATCCGAAGAATGCTAAAATACAACATAATGTATTTTATATAATGTATTTTAATAACTTCGACAATGCCCAATTTAATTCATTATTTAAATCTTAAATAATGACACTAATCGGAAATTAAGACTTAATTAATATAGATATTTTACAATGGCTAGTGTAAAACTAAATGTATTAACCAATTGTGGATAACCACATAACTAGATAGACGAAATATGAGAAATCAGCAAGAATTTTCAGTAATGTTTTTGCATCCTTCTTTACAAAAAGGTTATAAGCTAATGTCTATTAACTATAAAATCAAAAATATTAAAAATATTGAAAACGTTTACAATTGTAATTAACATTTATAAGAAACACAAAGTAAAATACAATTTTTCCATGCAAACTAATAAAGAAAAACTTGAAGCCATTTAATAAAATACAATTCAGTAATAATGCCAATGTGATAAAAAAATACTATTTTCAAAATAAATGCAGCTAAAAAATAAAAAAATACTTTAAAATGAAATTAAGTTGTACATTTGATTTTTAATTAAATATTTTCTCAACTGAGCACAGCGATATCGTAAGAAATTGACTTTACATTTAAATTATAAAACATTAACTGATTGATAACAATAATGTATCTGTAAATATTAAGTTATATATAGTTATATTAAGTTAATTAATAGTTATTAATTAAGTTATATTTAATTATTAACAAATGTTAATTTGAAATATACCGTTTGAACTATAAATGTGCTTTAATTTGCAATTTGATTATCAATTTAATTAACAATTTAATTTGTTAATTTATAGTTTAAAATAAATGTACTTTTGCAAACCAAATTACGTTGTCCTAAATACAGATTAATCCTTTATTTCATTATCTAAAGAATCAGGCATGTAATTTAAATAGATAATAAATTTCATTAAATATTGCTGAATTTTGTTTCAATCACTACAACATAATTACTGTCCAAATGTAATTGGTCAGTAATTAATAAAATTAAGGCAATTCAATCGAGTGAATTTTAATTAATTCAAATCGTTTTATGTAAACTTTTAATATCACTATTTTGTTATTTATTGTCTGAATATAAGTAATAGCTTGTGCTTTTAATAATATATAATATTATTCAAAGATATCAAAGAAAAGAAAAATATTTGAAATATATAAATATTAAAGATATATATAATTTATATTATATATTTAAATATATTTATTTAATATTTAAATATTAAAGATTTAAATATTAAATTGCAAATCAATATAAAATTGATTTGCAATTAAAGATATCAATTCATTATCTTATTCAAGTGTTAATTTAGATTTCAATAAAATTCTTTCAATAAAATTTGGGTTCTAAGATTAAAATTGATTTGCAATTAATATATTGACAAATTTATTTATTAGATTTCTATTTTATAAAATAATTCAAATATAAAACAGTAGCTTACATTAAATATAAAACAAAAGATAAAAATATAATAAATATTTAAATATAAAACATTAGCTTACATTCTAAGGAAGTGTGCCTTTCACAGTACAACTTAAGAATTGAAGATAAATAACTATTGAATTTTAGGGTATTTTATAGGAAAAAGGGTTTGTAACTTAGATACAATTATTTACATTATTATACATAAAAACAGCTGAAATTATTGCCATGTGAACGATATGTGGCAAAGACCTTTAGGGTAAATGGCACAAGCGGCGAAGATATATGGATAAAGCAATCGAGATTATCTATTCAAAAAAAAACATCTTGATTTCTAATGATGGAAATTTAGTATCTTGACATTCCTATTGTGTTAAGCAACAGATTTTACCCTGCATAAATTATATAATTATATTATTATAGATAAAAAATACTTTCTAAATGAAAAATTGCTTGCATATAGAATCCGAAAGTTAACGAAGTGACATTTTGAAGGGTACGATACGTAAACAAACTCTTCGTTAATTTTGTAAATAAGATATTTTAATATGATATTGTTAATCTGATCAGCTAACTGTGTCTACTTATTTTGTACTACAAATAGATAATGAATATTTTAATCTTTAGATTTCATTAAGATTTTATGTCAGGTAAGAATTTTTCAAAAATGCAATTTTAATGAATTGATGATTATTAAATTATTTACGAGTAATCAGAATTAAGATTAAATTCGTATATTAGAACCCTTTTAGTAGAAGCCGATTAAGAAATTAAACAAATTGTTAACATAATTGTTAAATTATGATCATAATTGTCAAATTATTATTTAGTTAAATATTTCTATAGCTGCTGCTATCATCAGGATAGCAGCAGCTATCCTAATAAATAAGGATTTTCTTGATAAACAAACACGAGATAAATAAAAAGACAGAAAAACTAGACACAGGTTTGGTCAAACGAACATTGATCTTAATATTGATCTCTTCACTGTCTAAGTCTTCTCGCACCATAATCAGATCCTGTGGAATCTGAGCCCTCCAACCGATCCAACACGCCACCTTACGACTGAATCACCCGGGGTCTACCACTCCCCGAAGGATCCAATCGCGGCGGACTATGCTGGGCAGTCAGGAGACGAGCAGCTTCAAAAACCTTAGTCTTTGCGCAGGGAGACGTCCTCTAGGAAATAAACTAATCCTGAGATAGCCCAGGTACCCCAGAGGCTTAACTGAGTTTTCTCCCTTAATGACAGATGCTGAGCCCGTTTCAGGACTCACCTAGCTTTCTTCAGGATACGTCTGAGTCTATGCAGGTCAGCTTTAGCTGACCATTTTACGGTCACAGTGAACCCCAGGTATCTTAAACGACTAGAGAAGATAGGGAGTGGTTGATTATGCAAAGTGGAGGAGAGTGTAGAGAGTGCAAGTCTCTTAAGCTTTTTCTTCGTCGCAAGGGAGCCATGAAAGACAACCACCTGCGATTTGGAGGAGTTTAAAACAAGATTAGATTGGGGTAATTGGTCTTTTAATCTTAAAAGGAAACGGCTGATGTCAGAGACTACGTATTTACACCTGTGTCCAGGGAACAGGGCTGTGGTGTCATCAACGTACACCACTAGACGTTGTTCACGTTTAAATATTTTAAATAGAATAATTGAGGCAGCAAGATATAAGATAGGAGAAAGAGGTGAGCCTTGAGGCGCTCCTGTAATAGGGTAGAATTGACGTGCATCAGGGTCGTCATCGTAGTAGAAAATCTTGGGGTACAACAGTATCTTCACCCTGTTAACAATCCTCGCAGATAACCCGAGGGACCTGATAGAAGAGATAACAAAGGGAATAGAGATGCGGTCAAAAGCAGCAGAAAAATCAAGGAAAACAGCTACAACGAGTTGATGACTATTCTCCCGACAGAACTGCTGCACTTCAACTACTGGTGAATGGACCGAGCGACCCTTGATAAACCGATGGAAACCAGGTGGGATTAAATTATGATTATGCCTACTCAGATGGTCGCGGATTCTACGCACAAGCGCTTTTTCGTAGATCGAAACGAGGGAATTTTGAATCGAGATGGGCCGCAGGTCTTTAGGAGAGCAAACTGGATTTCTCTTATGGATAAAAATTATCTTACTAATATTGATGCCGGCAACATCAGATGACGATGCTAAAAGCATAGTGACGGGCACTTCTCTCCTTAGATCGGCTGTCATAAGCTGACAGACCCGGGAAGAGAGTAGAGCGTTGGTTCTGGAGGTGCCCGGAATAGGCCCCCATGCATCAAGGATCTCAGGAACTGAGTGATCCCTACTCCAGAAGTCTTCCCAAGGCGGGATTAGTTGCGATGATTGCGTGGCTCCATAATTGTGTAGGGCTAGTGACTCCTCCAAACTTTAACAAGACAAATACTACCGATCCAACCAGATGCCCTCTCCTTCCAACAGACAAATCTCTCGTTCTTGAATATCTTCCAGAAAGCAGACCAGGTCGGATTAAGGGAAGCAATGCTAGCCCTATCCTTGCCCAGCTGGAACCTATATCTAGTGCTCCAGTATTCTATCATGAGAGATTAACGGGCAGAAGCAGAGAGATTGGGTGAATGGAGCACATGTGCAAGGGTATTGAGTTTTGTTGGAGTGGGATTGAAAATGCGACCTTTGTAGGTAGTTGATAAAATCCCGGTAGCTTGCGAGAAGAGGTAGGAGTTAAATTCGATTAAGCTCTCTTTCCCAATTCAAGGGAAGAGCCGAACAGCTGCCTGGAAGAGCGCCACTATAATTGGATCAAAGTAGAATATCCTCCGAAGCAGCGTGTCAGCCTCAATCTGCCAACGAATTAGATCATGAGAGGTGGACAGATGTTGCCCCTACTGTTCAGTACAGAGTGGTTTTAACAACCATCTATCGTGAAGCAGTTGAAGGTCGAGTAGAGAGTTTGTTGTCGAGCAATGAAAGGTAGGGGAAGGTGGTTTATGAATGAAGTACCGGTTCCTAGCTCTGCGGAGTGCAGCATTAATTCAAAGACCAGTTCTGTCATTGAAATCACCAAGCACCATGTCGTAGCCGCTATCAATAATCCGATCCAGGAGGTCACGGTTCTTGTGAATCTCCCCTGGACGAATGTAGACATGGTGCTTGGCAGACTGAAGCGTTTACCGTATTTACAGAGAGAAATTACTAAACAAGGGCTGGGTTTTCCCTATCAACGACAGATGTTGGGCCCGTTTCAGAGCCCACCTAGCTTTCTTCAGGATACGTTTGAGTCTATCCAGGTCAGCTTTCGCCGACCAGTTCACCGTAACGGTGAACCCCAGGTATTTTACTCGACTTGTGAAGGTGGGGAGTGGTTCAGAGGCAAATATGGAGGAGAGGGCAGAGAATGCTAATCTCTTAAGTTTTTTCTTTGTTGCAGTGGTGCCATGAAAGACAACCGCCTGCGATTTGGCAGAGTTTAAAATAAGATTGGATACGGGTAACTGGTCTTTTAATCTTAAAAAGAAACGGCTGATGTCAGAAACTACGTCTTTGCACCTGTGTCCAGAGAACAGGGCTGTGGTGTCATCAGCATACACCACAAGACGTTGTTCGCGTTTAAATAGTTTGAATAGATTGATGGAAGCAGCAAGATATAAGAATACGTTCCGTCCACAATACGTAGACGGAACGTCTACGTATTGTAGACGAAACAATATAATAGGAAAGCCTTAAGCAATAAAACGTTTCTCATTTGAAAATATTATTTCTTATTCTTTTTAACAATAAGAAAGCAGGATTAAATGATATATTTAAATTCAAGTCAAAACTTTAAGATTTAAGATCTATTAAAGTCAATCAATGCCCAGGCATTTAAGGCAAAGCTATGAATATAATGTTTTTGGACTTTAGCCAACACTTTGACAGAGTCCTACAGTTTATGTTGGGCTAGCTGCCAAATCATTTTGGAAATATCATTAAAATATTACCGCTGTCAAGTCTAAAGCTTCCAAAATGCATTATAGTATAAAGCATTTATACTTACATTTAAGGATTTAAACATTTTTTCAACTAAAGATAACACTGTTGCTCTAGAGTCCATAGTTTGAAGTTTGTCTAAATTTATAGTCCAAACATGTTTTTTACTTTGGAAATACAAAAATATTTTTATCTTTATCTAACGCTATGCAAGATATAGATATACATTAAATAAAATTCGAATTAGAAATGTATTTACTTAAAATAAAATACTTTGGAAATGTATCATTTGTCTATAAGGATAGCTGTTACTGAACTGCTACCCAGACGTGTCGTCAATGGGACAATCTCTACTCTTCACTAGGTGGTTAAATATAAGAATTGGAAATTAAGAGGACATGATTCATGTATAAGTAAGCATTTATTTTCGCGAATTTCCGGTTAATGTTCAAATAGGCTGTAGACACTGTAGCTCGCTACTAACGGTCGATCATCCAGATTTATCTTCGCTAGTTGAATATATGAATTCTCTAAAATCAGTTGCCTATAAGGTTCCCTGCACATCTATCAAAGCCGGCCTTCAATACTATGTCCAAGTGTTCTGAGTGCATTAAAGTGGTAGAAACCTCATTATTATAATGTTGTTGATTTTTTATTGGCGGAGATTTCAACACTCCAAATATCGATTGGGTGTCTTTTAACCCGTGTTGTGATACGACACACCTCTTTGTGATGCATACATCATTACCAACATGTATATATCATGTATAACTGGCATTTGTAGTCTCGCTTCTCCTGACGAATTTACCTTACTAAGGTGTTGTGTTCTCGTCAAACTTAAAAACTCGTCTTCACTCTTCTATGATTATGCCGTATTTTCTTAAACTTTAGGATTCGTCTATCAAAATGTTGGACGACTTGACCCTAAGTCATTAAGCATTGTATATGCAAGTATCTTAAAATTGCATATGCTTTATGCTTCTCGGGCGACACACCCTCAACTAAAAAGAGTTGAGTGAATTCTAAATCATTTTGCGGAGATCCACGAATTTGGTTCCAGCAACTCGCTCTATTCCTTATCCTAATAGGCTCGATGCGTTGAGTATCAGATCTATTAAATGTGGTCTTATGATTACAGATCTAAGATTAGTGTGAATGTCGCTGCGTGTGGCTAATCATCAAATTAAGCAAATGTTCCGTATTCGTGGATCCTCAATGTTACGTCGACACGAGCTGTGTATGAAGTATGGGTCAAAGTCTCGAACAAATTGTACGATTTTGGTTAATCGAGTCAGTAAACGATGGAATGGACTATCGCCTTGGGTGGTTAACAATTGTATTGCCGCACAATTCAAGGAACACATCAAACATCAACCATTACGTTCTTGATAATTTTTTTCATTTCATTTTGTTTTTATATTTATATTTTTTACTTTGATGCGTTGCTTCCCTATGAACTTTAGCTCTTTTGGAAATCGACATAATATTGTATTTTTTAAGAAGCTAGTTTTCAACATAAAAGAATCAAATCAGCTAACTAAGTATATGTATTTAATACAATTATAAAATTGAAAAGGGAACAAAATAATAATGCTCAGTCAAAATTTAATAATTAAATAATAAATAATTATAAATAATTGTTATAAGATTTTGTATAATTAATCTAAAGTTAAAATGAAAAATTGAAATTTATAATAAAATTCAATTTCTACGAATTGAATATTAAATAACATACGTTGTATCAAAAAAAGGATTCGTGGTTATCGTGAGGAACTGCTATGCTATCAAGTTTCGGCCCCTTTTCCTCGACCAAACATAGCAGCGGGGACAAATACATGCTAATTACGTATTGCTCGTGATAAAATATGATTATCATGTATCTTATCCGAATACAAAGTGTATTTTCTATTAATTTCTGTTAAATTATATTTTTATAGTAACGTAGTTTAAAAGTCGTTTAATTGATGTTAATTTAATGTTCATATCTAGATATACACCTTCTTTATCATTAATATTGGTTTTGTTAAGAATAAGGCTTTCTGGATAAATGTGCTCACTAATTGAATAAAAATTATTAGAATTAAATACACATATATCATCAATGTATCAAAACATATATTTCATATATTTATGTTTTTACACAGTTATGAACAAATTCATATTCTATAAAACTTAAAAACAAGTCAGCTATAATTCGGCTACTATTACCTCCCATTGGAACACCTTTTACTTGTCTAAATATAGATGTCCCTACTTTTAAATAATTTTGATTTATCAAAATATTTAAGGATTCTATTAATTCAATTTTATCCATATATTTATATTCACTTGATCGTTTAATTTGATATGATATGATTTAATTTGATTTAAATCAAATTATCTTCCTTGTATACGTAGGAAGATACTTTTCCACAATAAATGAAACTAGCATGTGTTTCCAAGGTTAAGGTCGTTCAGACGCAAGTTCAAGATTAGCTTTTATGAATAAAGTATTAGTAAATAAAAGATCTATGCAATTTCGCTTATTATGAGACTAATAGGTCCAGAGTTATTTTTCTGGATAAATTTGTTCACTAATTGAATAAAAATTATTAGAATTAAATACACATATATCATCAATGTATCGAAACATATATTTCATATATTTATATAGTTTAGATTTAGTTTTTACACAGTTATGAACAAATTAATATTCCTTAAAGCTTAAAAAGAGTCTACTATAATTAGGCTACTATTACCTCCCATTGGAACACATTTTATTTGTCTAAATATAGCTGCCGATACTTTTAAATAATTTAATTTATCAAAATACTTAAGTATTCTAATAATTCAATTTTATCCATATATTTATATTGACTTGATGGTTTAATTTCTGTTAGATATGGGTTATAGTTATTATAACATATATATGCATATCTTTTTCCGAATATAAGATTAATTAATTTTTTTAACGCTTATTTTATATCTGTTCAATCTTGATTTGTATAAAGCGTACTAAAATCGTACGTATTTTTATTCGGAAATTTATTCCTTTTGTGCGTTATAAAAATTATTTTGTAGAATTAAAAATTGAAATAGTGTTTTATACCAATATTAATTTCGATTATTCTACAATATCTTTTGAAGTATGCTTTAATTACTTTAAGTATCTTATTCATATAAACCGAAAGCGGTTTTAATTTACATTTAAAAGCACTACATATAAACCTAGGTTTTATTGGACTTCATGTAATTTTAGATTCCAATATAATATAGGTATAGTTTTAATATCTTTATCAATTTTAATACCCTTTTTATCCATTATAGAACAGTGATTTGTAATAATTGTTTCTAAACAAGAATCACTCTTCAAATCACGGCATCATAAACTTAATAAACGTAATAGACTTTTATATTAATTATTAATTCGACTTTTAAAAGATTATTATATATTACTAATATTACTTATATGCATTTATATTTTGAAAATTTATTCCTTTTGTCTGTTCTAAAAATTCTTTTGTAGAATTAATACTGAAATAGTGTTTTATACCAAAATTAATTTCGATCCCTACAATATTTATTAAAGTATTCATGAGAGTATTTTATTCATAAACAGAAAGTAATGTTTTATATTCCAATATAATATAAGTATAGTTTTACTATATGATTTAACCTTTTTATCCATTAATTTTTTATCTATTTTTGTTTCTAAACTAAGATCACTACATTCATATACTGTGTATATTTAAATCATTATTATTAATTTCTTTCATCAGTATATCATAATAAAGCTTTTTGCATATGAAGACAAAATTATAATTAGCTTTATCAATAGTTGTTATTATATAGTTATGAATTAATTTAGTAAGTTCTGTATACATACCTTTATTAATTTGATCTACTCTTTTATAATTGTTTGTTATTTTAATTTTCTTTTTTAATTTTATCTAAATAAATATTTTATTAAATAAAATATGAAATATAATCAAGTTTTTCAACATTAAAAGCATACGATAAATCAAATCGTATAAGAATTTAACGTTTCTTTTAATTTGAATTCTTCCAGCTCTAATTTAAATAAACATTTAATGTTTTTCTAAATCCATGCTTTCCTGAAATCACTACATTCATATGTTGTGTTTATATTAAAGTCATTATTATTAATTTCTTTCATCATTATATCACAATAAAGCTTTTTGCATATGAAGACAAAGTAATTACTAGCTTTATCAATATTTGTTATTATATAGTTATGTATCAATTTAGTAAGTTATGTATACATATCTTTACTAATTTGATCTTTCCTTTTATAATTGTTTGTTATTTTCATTTTCTCTCTAATTATATAGTTATCCTAATTCTTAGTAAGTTTTTCAAATGTTTATCTTTGATATATTAAAGCTTTTGCTATTAATCAACTTACCAAAGTAAGCAAATAAGTCATTATATAACGAATTGTAAATTTTATTTCTATTGATATTATTATTTAATCTATATTTATACCCTTTTAATAGCATTTTCTTTAATTCATTGTATTCAATTAATTCTAGATTATGAGTGCATATATGTTCATTTATTTTATCAAAATTAAGACTTTTGCAATCGTATTCAGTTTCTATGATGTTTCTAATATTATCATTACATATATATTTCAATTCTTTATTATAATTACAAATTTTTCGTCCTAACGGCGGTAACAGCTTATAACTTATTTTAGGAATATTTTTACTTAGATCTGATCCTATTATTTCTTTACTTTTTGAATTATTTAAAAGTCTACCTATATTTATGTTATCTATACATTTATTAATGAATTTTATGGTCAGTGTATATTTTATTTTTATTATAAACATTTATTGTACGATTATAGTATTTTGTATTACAATAACTGTCTATTATACAACTTCACCTATCATAATCGTTAATTAATCTTTGATTTATTGAACAAATGATATCCTTAGAAAAACTTTTTATATTTACATAAAGTTCTTTTAGCTTATTCCTTATATCGCCATGACTTCTTAGCGTGGGTTAAACCGGATTTAATATGCTAAATATTTAATATGTAATTTGCTTTAATTTAGTAAGTTCTGTATACATATCTTTATTAATTTGATCTTTCCTTTTATAATTGTTTGTTATTTTCATTTTCTTTCTAATTATATAGTTATCCTAATTCTTAGTAAGTTATGTATACATATCTTTATTAATTTTATCTTTTCTTTTGTAATTTTTTTATTTTTTCTTTTTAATTTTATCTAATATAAAACCTTTTTAAATTTTAATGTATATGTATTAAATTTTCGCTATCACGGGGAAAACATAGTCCATATGTAAATAATAACATGACAGTAGAACAAATCAATTTAGCTAACTGATTCTACGTATTTATCATAATTATAAAATAAAAATAACTATATAAAAATAATAAGTCAATAAATCAAAATTGAAATAAAATAATTTAATATTCAATTAATATATACAAAGAAATATGAATGCAGCTAAATCGAAATCTATTGTTTGATCGTTCCGTTACACTATATCGTGACTCACTAGTAGGATACACTCGTTTGCTGGATGCAGATATTCTCTTCTTGATTGTTCAATTTTGGTAATACAACACACGATAAAGTACATGATTCTAGTAAGAGACCGCTAAACCACGAAAACTTTTAAAACTTTTATATTTTCGCTTGTCCATAACTGATCATAATAATTTAAATTGCTTACACACCTTCACAAATTACGTCAAAAAAAGGAATGTCAGATCAATTGATTGTGTAATAAATTTTTGATGTAATAAATTTTTTATGTAATAAATTCATAAATTTTTGCTCGTGTTTGATTTATTGAATAAATTAATATAAATTAATATAAATTAATATTATAAATTAATATTAATTAATATTATAAATTAATATTAATTAATATTATAAATTAATATTTCAAACAAACTAATTGCATTTATGTAGATTCAAGATATAATTTCGGCTGAATATTTTGTTATATTCATATAACAAAATTATATTCATATATTTTGTTCGTTATTTTCCTTTTTTCTCTAATTTTTTTTATTAAAATTTATTATATTGTTTAGATTTACAATTCGAGGGTACCAGCAAATGGGTCCCGATATTATTACTTGTTAACAAAAACGATGTCAGCGGCAATGAATGCCGTTCTTAACAGGATTTCGGCGTGTAGATCTTGGGCTTGTAAACAGGCAGAGGCGGCCCGGACAATCTCAAAGCCTATTGTCCGTTTCAGCAGGACGAGGGCGTCATTGTAGTGTACATTGCGTAGACTGAAATTACCTACATATTTCGCTGCTACGCCCTTAATACTCTTATTGCCTTCTTTCCGATACCACCAGGTGTCGAGTAGGTTGTTATTGAGGAGGTATTTGAATGTGATAAAGGAGGGATTTTAATCAACAAATCAATAAATTTGTTGATTCTGACTGATATATTTCCGCGAACTGACAAATGCCAGTATAATTGTCATTGTGATATTCAAACGCTGACGTTTTAACTTATTGTGAAATATGAATGCTAAATGATAGTGTAAAATCAAAAATTTTAAACAAATTGATTGATTGAGTGAAATGTTCGCGTCGGAGCTATCAAAAGAAATGCGGGCGCTTTTCCATTATGCGTATTTTTCTGTTTACGATTGAATGTTCTCAAAATATTGATTTTACTGATATCTTATGGAAAGTATTTTTATACAGAAGTTTCTAGTTGCGGAAAAATCGATTTTTATGAAAAGATTAAAAATCTAATAAAAACAAAATTTAATAAGAAAGACACTTAAGAATTTCACGTTTTATATATTTCACAATGTAAATATTTAAAATTGAAATGCTGCTTTTGACAGAGAAAAAAACACTCATTGACAATCTGAAATAAAAATTGACTTATTACGGTGGAAATAATGTAACTGATTACAGTTACAGGGGAGAACATAAGAAAACAGCCCCGACCGACGCGAACTGTGCTAAACTACAAGTACAGTGTTCGACACAACTGCACTTTCTTAACCACAATCGCCTGCGACAGCAGTAAGCCTTAGGTAGGTTTCCTATATGGATTATGTGCAAGCAAAGTAATCTGCAACCTCTCCCATAGGCACATATCAACATCCAACATGTCCACTCAAACAACCTCCGTCGCTTTCGATGACCCTTATCCACAAAGGGATTCTGTCACCATATACCCTTCCCATATCATCTTTACTCCCAAACACCCTCCCCCTCGCGGTCGCGTTTCTCAATAACCTACATCAATCAATCAAAATAACCTCCACCAGCATACACAATCCTTCCAGCCTAATTTTTATCGCTCTCACACGTCCTCTGTCATCCATACGATTTAAACTGATGTACTCTTCAACCACTCGTATTTCCCCCTCCCCGACAACTCGTATTTTCTCCGATCGCATCATCTCCGAAATTGCTCAACTTATGCCAGCATCGAAAAACGCCGTCGCGAGGCAAACGGCGAAACATTTCTCTCAATCCGAAACATCGACGAAAATTTTCAAGTTGTCCACACTCGCTTCAAAATTCGATTGCGCTCTATCTCCCTTATGTGCTTTCTTCGCTAGCCCTGATCACCATCACACACGGTTTCCGCATCGGCCTCCTCAACACTAGATATATTCTTCATAAGTCAGATATCATTCTAAACCTATTCAACAAGCAAACAATCAATCTCTTAAGCCTCACCGAATCCTGGCACTCCAATTCCGACGACCTCCTCAATCGCCGTTTGCTCTCTGTCGGTTGCTCAGTTGTCAAATCCACCCGCTTCCTCAGCTCATCCCTTCTCAATTCTACAATCATGGCGGTATTGTCGCATTCACCGTCACTCTACGTCTCTTCGCAAAATCACTCCCCCTTTTAGTAATTGCTCTTTTGAATTGCTCACTTGTCGTTCTTCCAGCCTGATCAAATTGGATCTCGCCATTGTATATTGTCCTGGTTCATCAGCTCCTACCTCCATATTTTTGCCAAACTCGCTGACCACCTGTATAACTTTTCTTTGTCCACCATTCTTTTACTCGTTCTTAGCGACTTCAACATCCGCCTCGACCGCCCCTCTTCCATCGATTCGGTTCATCAACATTTTACCCAACTACAATTACAAACTAATCTCTATTGCACCCATACATATCCTTGGCGGGGCACTCGACATCGCTGTCCCCGATCATTTTGCTGTCTACACCTCACTGTTCATCTCCGATCCTGGTCCATCCGATCACTTTATCGTCACCATTAATCTCACTTCTAACCACTCCCCTCTTCACACACTTACAATCCAACGTCGCCCTTGGAGAAATCCTGACCTCCCCCTTCTCCGCTCCGCCTAACGCAAATCCACTATATCTTCTATCACAATTAGCATCTTCCTCTCCTCACGATCTTGCCTTTATTTTCGACTCTAAATTCACATCTACTCTAGATCTTCTCTTGCCCTTCAAGACACACCCTCACCGCCGCTTGCACCGTGCCCCATGGCTTAACGTCAAATGCCTTCTCTCAAAGCATCGACTCCGTCATGCTTTTGGCGAATATCGACGCTCTCTCAGACGTGATATCTGCTCACTCCGTATCTCCGTGATTCCTGCTCTTCGCCGGTCTCATCTCCACCTACTAAGTACCAAATGCAACATCAGGCGGCATAACATCAACACTTCATTCAATTCTAAGTATCTATGACATACTTTTAACTCTATCATTCCTCGCCCCTCTTCGACATGCAGCATCAATCCCCATGATTATTCGTCATTTCTCTAGACCAAAGTATCAACGTTGATCTCTCTCACACCCGTCTCCATTCCATCTCACTTCTACTCGCCTCGTGTCATCCTTCTGTAATTCGTTCATCTTCTCCCTGTATCACCTGTTTAAGTATCATCTGTTCTCATGTCCTTGCCCAACAAAACCTCACTTGCGATCCTATGCCTACCCCATACTTAAATCCACATGTTTATCGATATCCCCATTCCTCACCACATTGTTTAACTCGTCCATCCGCAGTCGTATATTTCCTTCACACTAAATCCGTCATCGTTTATTCCCTCCTTAAGAAACAATCGCTCGACCCTTCCTTTCCTTCTAGTTATCGCCCCATTTAACTGCTCCCTACTCTTTCCAAGCTCTTAGAGCGCATTATCTTAATACAAATCAACGTTCATTACTCTTCATCCAATCTGTACACTCCTTTGAAAGGAGGTTACAAATTGGATGTACTCATTTTGGTACATCCAATGGTGTGCAAAAAAAGAAGTTGCTGAATCTATATGTCATATAGTCATTGTCAGTCAACGCCATTTATGGATTAAATAAGTTTTAAATAATTTTTTATAAAAATATTTTTTATAATCTTAAATTTCGTAATAAATAATAATTTTTATTACAAGATAAATTATCGTTTTACAAATTAATTTTAATTTTTGAAATTTTACAATACAAAAATATCAAAATTCTTTAATAAATTATGTTTGTATTTTTTTGTAATATATTTTGATATTAATTATTAAATATTTATTAACTAATAGAATTATTAAAAGTACACTTTCATATTTCCGAATTTAAGAAATTAACGACTAATAATTTTTAAATACACATGTTATTTAACTGCAGCCTCATAAATCTTCAAAAATAAAAAATAAAATAAAAATACCAAGTAATTTAAAAATTATGACTTTATTTTATAAAGAATGCTATAAATATTTGATGATAAAAATAAGCAGTAAATATTAAAAATAGACGGTAAATATTAAAAAGACGATCTAACTGATATATTCAAATGTATCTGTAAACCACATAACGACCAAACAAACTATACATCGCAAGAGTCATCACAAGTAATAAACTTGTGCCATTTGTGAATTCGATCTTGATCATCATCAGTTTGAATGCTCTCTCGATCAATTTTATCAAATTTCGTTTTGCCTATGTAATTACAAAATTACATTTCAAATAAAGCACGTAACAAATTTTTATACTATAATATTTAATCTAAAAAGTCAATGCTTATAAGAACCGTTTTGAGTATTAACTTTAAACGTATCATTGCGCATCGAACCAACAACTGATAAAGCACACGATAATTCGATTTATGCTCCATTATTTAATCACAATCTCTATAAAATAATAGCATCATACACTCAGAGCGATCACGGATAAGCTCAGACGAGAGGAACATTAATTTCATGAAATCATTCCTAGTCATCATCACAGCTGTTGAAAGCACAACACTGGCAAACCAAGTACAAAATGATGATACTTATACCCTATCAATGTACGGAAGAATTTTATGTAAAATACACAGCGTCCATAATAAGCGATCATTCGCATTAAACAATAACTGGATTTAGTGCTCAAATTTAAAAATGAAAATTATAACATTAGAAACGTTTCCATGTATTTAGCCGTACCATTAACCTTAGCATAGAAAGTAGAGCTTTAATCTGATAGATGATAACTTCGGGATATGCTTATTTCTAATTTTGTTCAATATATTTATTTAGCTTTGATCTTAACTGGTACATATAAGTTTACAAACATTTGATTTTCGTTTGCTCAAAAAATGATTTCGTACATCCAACCGCACCTTAAATATCGCGAACATCATTTATTCGTATTTATGATGTCTCGTCATGAACAATGCACCTGTCGATGAAAATAATTTAAGTGAAATCATAAATATATCTAAAATAGTAAAAACCCATTAATCTAATAAAAAAAAACCATCTCTGAGCCATTTATCGAATACCGAATAATAGATAAATAAATCAAATAAAAACAGTTAATATTATAATTACAGCTATCAATATCAATTTGTATTCAACATTATACTGAACTTACGATATCACCAGATCAGACTTCGACCTGAAGATCGACACTACACTGTTTTTGAAGCAATGAATGTCCTATACAGTTCAAATGTCTCAAATTTGGGCTTACTAACGCGGTCGACATCTTCCAAAATTAATAACTAAAATTATCGATAAAGAAATAACGGAAAATACACACACTTATCTTGATGATGCAATTATCCAGTAAGGAAATGAGGAGGAATATCGTTATAATCTACATAGGTTTATTAATGTCACAAAAACATTACAATATCACATTTAAAACATCTAAATGCGTTTTGTAGTTGATAACGTTCGAACCTTCGCTTATCTAATCACTACTGAGCGTGTTGTAAACTGGATTACGACGTTTTCGCAGCTGATGGGCCCTTTCTTACGTGGAAATTATTCCCTGATGACAAAAGAAACAGTAAAATCCTTCGAATGCATTCGATCTCAAATAAATGTCATTAACCCTCGCTAGAATAGTAGATTTTAGCCTCCTTTTGATTGGAGATGCAAATGCAATTGACAATTCTCTTGGAGCTTCAATGTTGCAAAAAGGTAACCATGTTGCTTTCTCGTCTTGTTATTGGATTACGATTCTCAGAAATTTTCGTCAATCAATAAAGAGACTCGCTGCTATTTAATCGATAAGACATTGACATCATTGTCAATCTAGGGAACGATTTACCATTAAGCAGACCAACGTTCTGTGTAGTTCGTTTATCCCGAACAGAAGCAAAATAAAAAATGCTGATATTCCAACGTGGAGACTCGAGCTTTCCAAATACCAGTTTGATATTAAGTATCGCGCTGGGAAAGATAATTATGTTGCAGATTTACTCTCATGAGATATAATATGTAATTCCATCACACATGTGATATACTGAGGTGAAAATATATTCACGACCAACTTTGCCACATTGGTATAACTCGCATTATCATTTTCTCCAAACTCCAAATTTACCATTTTTTCTAAGCGACGTCAAAGCAGTTATTTAGAGTTTTTCTAGTTGTCCCGCTAAACCCACAGTTCTTCAAATCAACAGAAACGAAATTAATAAAGGCAAGTAAATCGTTTGAAAGATTATCAGTGGATTTTAAGGGACCACTACCCACATAGAACGAAAATTGATACCTACACACCCTAATAGTTTAGTATACATGTTTCCCATTTGCCTTCGCTTGTCATGACACAATTAGTGAAACAGTTGTAAGATGTCAGATGCAAATTTTGCTTTAGGTGGCTGTCCAGAGACCATCCATTCGCGCAGATTCGCATCAATTATATCATCCGCCTTTCACAATTTCTAGCTGTCTTACAATGTTACACTTACGCATTCATCGTTTTTCAACAAGCCCCATTCCCGTGGCGTTCTGCAATGCCCCGGTTGATGAAGCTCTAAAACTATCGATTTCGACATGCAATCCTTTTATGGGGTATAATTTGAGGTTTTCTATCATCGAAACCGACTCACTAACGTACCCTCACTGCAACAATTGTCATCATTGGGTGCATTGGTCCACTGGATGTTCTTTACCACATAAGTGCGGCGTGTGTGGTACAACTGCTATACATCCTGAGAAGTGCGAAAGTAAGCCATTTTGCGCAAACTGCGGTGGTGAGCACCCCGCATGGTCAAAAAATGTAAAATCTTTAAGGCGTACCAAAAGAGACACAGGGGTGGAACAGCAAAACCGACTAGCTTCGTGGAAGCTGTCTCGACTAACAAGAATGACGACAGGATGCCGGACACGGAAATTCTTAAACTTATTGAAATGCAGCATCAGGCATCAATGATTCAACTTGAAAAATTGGTCCAAAAATTGGTGGGCCAATTAGCGGAATCATTCCGTTCTCCTCCTTCTGGGAAGACCAACAATATTAAGAAGCCACCAAAATCTAAGAAACGAAACGGGTCAGCGCTAAGCATAGCCGCTCTAAAGCTTGCTCGGAAGGATTCGATCTGGGATATGGCTAACGAGGGAAATGAAGATATCGCCCGTGGGCAAGCGACTCCATTTGTCGTGACGGGAAGCGGTAAAGGCGACTTTTCCGCCTCTAGTTGCGACTAGGTGGAGGGCGTCCCACTTCGGTAACACTTACGCAATGGGAAGTAATCAAGGACCTTTTTCACTGAATATCCTTCAGTGGAATTCGGGAGGTGCTTCCGCCCTTAGCCTTCTATCTGGTAGAGATGCATATGTTATAGTCCTTCAGGAGACGCGGTCTATCCGTCTCCCCCTGGATATTACTCGATTTATCCCTAAGCACATATACACCCACTTTACTCCTTACATAACCCCCCCCCTCACTCCTCTTCATCACAAGGTCTTTTAACCCTAGTAAAAAGCTCCTTAAGATCATCCCTCCTATTAAACTACTCTTGTCCAGCCCTATCTTGTTTAGCTATATCACTTTGTAAGAACGGTAAGCGTATAAGCATAGCCAATGTCTATATTCGGCCAGGAGAAATTCACAAGAACCGTGACCTCCTGGATCAAATATTGGGGAGCGGTTATGACATGTTACTTGGTGGCTTCAACGACAGAACTGGTCGCTGAATTAATGCAGCACTCCGCAGAGCAAGGATCGACTATCTTATTCATAAACCACCTTCCCCAACCTTTCATTGCTCTACAACAAATTCTCTCCTCGACATATTACTGCTACATAAGATGTGGTTGTTGAAACCCATTTGCACCGAGCAGTCGCGTCAACAACAGACCACCTCTCATGACCTAATTCGCTGGCGGCTAGAGGACGATACGTTGCTTAGAAGAAGGTTTCACTTTGATCCTATTAGAGTGGCCTTCTTTCAGGCAGCTATCCAACTCTTCCCCAGAATTGGAATTGAGAGTTTGACCGAATTTAATTCCTACCTCTCATCGCAAGCTACCGCGATCCTTTCGACTACCTATAAAGGTCGAATATACAATCATACTCCAACAAACCTCAAGGTCCTAGCTAAAATGTTGCACCTTCCCAATCTCTCTGTTTCCGCCAGACATATCCTCTCGAATGAATATTGGAGCTATAGATATAGGCTCCAGCTGAGCAGGGATAGGGCAAGCATTGCTCACCAAAACCCTTCTCAGGCTTCCTTCTGGAAGATATTCAAGAAGGAGAAGTTTGTTTGCTGGAAGGATAGAGCCTTGGTTTGGATTGGTAGCATAGGCCTTGACAAAGTTTTAGAGGAGTCACTTTCCTTACATAATTATGGAGCCACTCATTCTCCCCAACCAATCCCGCCTTGGTGTGACTTCAGGAGTAGGGACTTGTCTGTTACAGATATCCTTAACTCCTGGGGACCACTCCCAGGCACCTCCAAATCCCACGCGCCACTCACCACTCGTGTCTGTCAGCTTTTGACATACAGTCAGAGAAAGGAGGTCGCCATCACAATGCTATTAGCCTCCCCGTCTGACATAGCGGAAATCAACATCAGCCGTCGAGTTTTTTTACCTAAAAAGAGATTAATCACTTGTCCTAAAGATCTGCGGCCCATCTCGATTCAAAACGCCCTCATATCCATCTACGAGAAAGCGCTTGCGCTTAGAATCCGCGTTCATTTATGTAGGCGTAATTTGATCCCACCGAGTTTTCATGGGTTTGTCAAAGGGCGCTCGGTCCATTCAGCAATTGGTGAAGTGCATCAGTTTTGTCAGGATAATAGTCATCAGCTTGCTGTGGCTGTTTTTCTTGATTTTTCAGCTGCATTTGACCGGATCTCCATTCCCTTCGTTATCTCCTCTCTCAGGTCCCTCGGGTTGCCTGCGAGAATTGTTAACAGGGTGGAGATATTGTTGTACACCAAGCGGTTCTACTATGAAGACGACCCTGATGCGCGTCAGTTCTACCCTATTACAGGTGTACCTCAAGGATCCACACTTTCTCCTATCTTATATCTTGCTGCATCCATTGTATTATTCAAGAATTTTAAACGTGATCAACATCTAGTGGTATATGCTGATGATACCACAGCCTTGTTCTCTGGACGCAGGTGCAAAGATGTAATCTCTGACATCAGCCGTTTCTTTTTAAGATTAAAAGATCAGTTGCCCCCATCCAATCTTATTTTAAACTCCTCTAAATCACAGGTGGTTGTCTTTAATGGCGTTCCTGCCACCAAAAAGAAACTTAAGAGACTAGCACTCTCTACACTCTCCTCCATTTTGCAGCATCAACCACTCCCCATCTTCACGAGTCGAGTAAAATATCTGGGGTTCACCGTTACGGTGAATTGGTCGGCGAAAGCTGACCTGGATAGACTTAAACGTATCCTGAAGAAAGCTAGGTGGGCTCTAAAACGGGCCCAGCATCTGTCATTGAATGGGATAACCCAAGTGCGCCTCTGGGGTACTTGGGCTATCTCGGGATTAGTCTTCTTCTCACGAGGACGTCCCCCAGAACAAAGACTAAGGTTTCTCAAGCTCCTCATCTCGAGATTACCAACCATAGTCCGCCTTGACTGGACTCTTAGGTGTGTGAGAGACCCCGAATGGTTCAGTCAGAGGGCGGCGCGCTGGTGCGGCCGAGGGGCTCAGATCCCTCTGGACCTGAGGCCGTGAATATAATATGAAGATTCCAAAATACTCGTCGTAAACGGCTTCTATTTTAAGTTGTCTTTTTGCATGTTTTTGTTTCTTAAGTTTTTATCGGTTATATAGTTATTAATAAAACCCTTATTTATTTATTTATATGTTTTTCAACATCATAGTAAATAGACAAATTGAACGATACAATGGGGTAATTTGGAAGTACGTTTGCATGGTTTTAAACGAAAATCTGCGAATTGGTAAGATGTTCCGCTTTCCGTTCGCTCTTTGCCACGTATCATTATACCAATAATCCGTCTCTATTCAGTAATGTCTCCCCTTTCCTTGTATCGTCATAATAAATCCGTTTTCCTTGTATCGTCTTAATAAATCCGTTTCTGCTCCCAATTCTTATCCTCCCTCACTTTTGAAGGTTATTCTTGGAAACCGCACCCAAACCTCCACTATCTTATCTCAACGGTTTAAACTCGTGTTATCATCTTCTGCTTGCCAAATTTTCCCCGATAGCTCACCCTCTGAAGTTGCTCAACTCCCCACTGCTCGTCTTGAAGAGCGTCGCCGTAAAGTCGATGGCGAGTCATATCTTGCTATCAAAAATGTAAATGGAAATTGTCGTGTTGTCCATCTACGTCCAAAAATCCGTTGGTGGCCTGTCTCTCCTCCTCAAAACTTTGTCTAGCTCTGTTTAACACTCGTTCAATTCTTCACAAAACTGACTTACTTCTCGATCTCTTTACACAACTATCATTAAATCTTATGTCTCACTGAATCCTGGAATACTGATTCTGACGACCTTGCAATATGTAATCTAGGTTCCTTCGGATTTTATCTTGTTGACTTCGCTGGCATAGTTGACTCCACAAAATCAACTACTTCTAAAATTTGGCATATGTATAATTGAGATTGCATCACAGATGCTTGATAACAACTATTTCTAAAATTTGGCATATGTATAATTGAGATTGCATCAAAGATGCTTGATAACAACTATCCAGGTTTCCATTATAATACGGCAGAATGTTGAAAGCTGCTGTCGGCAATTAACTAAACTACACTAATCGATCAGCATACTATTTGTCTCTAGTAGACGTCGGAGATGACAGTAAGCGCTTATCAGTAGTATGAGTCAACTCAATGACGTTTTGGCTGCCTGCGTGACTTTTGAAAAATACAATTTACGATAAATTGCTAAAATTCTAGCGGCAAAAACCTTGGCGGAATCGTCGCCTTCGTTTGTATCCCTTCGTATCTTAAAAAATCGCTTTCACCTTACCCTGTACTACATTTGAATTGCTCCTTTGTAAATCTTCATTTCTTTTTCCTATTTCACTTTCAATTATCTATCGATCAGGTTCATCCACACAGTCTTGCCTATTTTTCAATGAACTCGCCAAACTACTATCAAACCGTTCACTTTCTTTACCTTCAATTATTCTTGGTGGTATCAACATCCGTTTAGATCGCCCTTCTGTATCAGATTCCATCAATCTTGTAAGTCTTCTGTCCGACTTTAATTTTTATTTAATAGCAAACCTAACATCCATATTATTGGTGGCGCTCTTGATATTATCGCTTTTTACAACACTCTCTTATTACATTCGCTTCTTCTGCAATCTTATACCCAGGTTTTTCCAATTATTTTCATGTAACTGTTAATATCACTATCCCTGCATCCCTTTTCTTACCTTTATAACTTTACGACGAAGGCAACTCCTCGCCTTTTTCTCTTAAAAAAGATTTATTTTAACGTGGCAAATGGGTGCCAGCGCACGCTTACATGACCACAACAAAACAAAAATGTAAATCATGTGTCGAGAAGGTGTGAACGGAGGAGGTGTTTGAATGTGATAAAGGAGGGAAAAAGCCAACAGGTTCTCAGAATGTTGCCCCTATGAAGTTAGCTTGTAAAAACTTAATCTGGGCTTTAGCCAGTACCGAGGAAAATGAAGATAATGCTCGTGGGCAAATGCCTTCACCTTTAGGAACATGAGGTGGAAAGGATTACCTTTCCGCCTCTAATTCCGACTAGGCGGAAGTTGTCCCACTCCGGTTACACTTTCGCCATGGGAAGTACTCAACAGCCTTTTTCACTGAATATCCTTCAGTGTAATTCGGGAGATGCTTCTGTTCTTAGCCTTTTATCAGGTAGAGATGCAGATGTTATAGTCCTTCAGAAGACGCGGTCTATCCGTCTACCCTAGGACATTACTCGATTTATCCCAAAGCATATCTTCGCACACTTCACCCCGTACATTACCCTTCCTCACTTCTCGTCATCACAAGGTATTTTAACCCTAGTTAAATGATTCTTAAGGTACTCCGTCTTATTGAACTTCTCCTGTCTTGCCATGTCTTGTTTAGTTATAGTACTTGTCAAGAGCGATAAACGCATCAGCCTAGCCAATATCTACATCCGTCTGGAAGAGATACGACATGTTACTCAGTGACTTCAACGACAGAACTAGTCGTTGGATTAATTCAGCACTTCGCATAGCCAGGAGCGTTTATCTTATTCACGAACCACCGACCCCAATCTTTCATTGCTCAATAACAAACTCACTCCTCGACATTTTACTGCTACATAAGACGTGGTTGTTAAAACCTATCTGCACTGAGCAGTCCCGCCAACAACTGACCACCTCTCATGACCTAATACGCTGACGGATATAGGAAGATACGTTGCTTAGAAGGCGGTTTCACTTTGATCCAATTAAAGTGGCCTTCTTTCAGGCAGCTATCCGACTTTCCCCAAGGATAGGAAATGAGAGTTTGACCGAATTTAATTCCTACCTCTCTTCGCAAGCTACCGGGATCTTTTCGACTACATACAAAGGTCGCATTTACAGTTCCACTCCGACAAAACTCAAGGTCATAGCTAAAATGCAACACCTTACCAATCTCTCTGCTTCCTTTAGGCATGTTCACTCGAATTAATACTGGAGTTCTAGATATAGGCTCCAGCTGAGTATGGACAGGACGAGTATTGCTCTTCTATGTCCCTCTCAGGATTTCTTCTGGAAGATATTCAGGAAGGATACATTTGCCTGTTGGCGTGAGAAGGCATCGTAGTGGATCGGTAGCGTATGCCTTGTTGAAGTCTTGGAGGAGTCACTAGCCTTGCATAACTATGGAGCCGTTCTTTCTCCCCAACCAATCTTGACTTGGTTTGACTTCAGGAGCAGGGATTTATTCGTTGCGGATATCCTTAACTCCTGGGGCCTACTGGCGGGCACCTCCAAAAACGTCGCTTTACTCTCTTCTCGGATTTGTCAGCTTTTGACAGCCGATCAAAGAAGAAAAGTGGCCGTCACAATGATGTTAGCCTCACCATCCGATGTAGCCTACATCAACATCAGTCGTAGAATATTTTTACACAAGCGAAATCAGGTTTCATGTCCTAAAGATCTGCGGCCCATTTCGATTCAAAATTCTTTCATCTCCATCTACAAAAAAGCGCTTGCGCGTAGAATCAGCGATCATTTAAGTAGGCGTAATTTAATCCAACGAGTTTTCATGGGTTTGTCAAAGGGCGCTCGGTTCATTCAGCAATTGGTGAAGTGCACCAGTTTTGTAAGGATAATTGTCATCAGCTTGTTGTAGCGGTTTTTCGTGATTTTTTGCTGCATTTGACCGGATCTTCATTCCCTTCGTTATCTACTCTCTCAGGTTCCTCAGGTTGCCTGCGAGAATTGTTAACAGGGTGGAGGTATTACTGTATACTAAGCGGTTCTATTATGAAGACAACTCTGATGCACGTCAGTTTTACCCTATTAAAGGTATGTTCCAATGTTCCCTACTTTCTCCTATCTTATATCTTGCTAGCTCTATTTTTTTATTAAAGGTATTTAAACGCGATCAACATCTTGTGGTATACGATGATGATACCACAGCCCTGTTTTCAGAACGCAGGTGAAAAGATTTAGTCTCAGACATTAGCCGTTTCTTTTTAAGATTAAAAGATCAGTTGCCAACACACAGTCTTATTTTAAACTCTGAAAAATCGAAGGTGGTTGTCTTTCATATAGCCCCTGCCACCAAAAAGAAACTTAAGAGACTTGCACTCTCTGCACTCTCCTCCATTTTGCATTCTCAACCACTACACATCTTTACGAGTCGAGTAAAATATCTGGGGTTCACCGTTTTGGTGAATTGGTCGGCGAAAGCTGAGCTGGATAGACCTAAACGTATTCTGAAGAGAGCTAGGTGGGCTTTGAAACGGGCCCAACATTTGTCATTAAATGGGAAAACCCAAGTACGCCTTTGGGATACTTGGGCTACCTCGGGATTAGTCTTCTTCTCTAGAGGACGTTCCCCAGAGCAAAGACTAAGGATTCTCGAACTCCTTATCTCCAGATTACCGACCATAGTCGGCCTCGACTAGACTCTTCGAGTATGAGAGACCCCAAATGGTTCAATCGGAAGGCGGCGCGCTGGTGCAGCTGTGGGGGGCTTAGATTCCTCTGAACTGGGGCCGTGAGTGTTGCAGAAGATGATACAAAAGTCGTCGACAAAAATATTTATATGCGTACTAATTGATCGCTGTTTTTTATTCTATTTCGTTGTTTTCTTTGATATCGGTTGTTATTGTTAATAAAATCTTTATTATTATAAATTTCGTAGTCCAAGTATTTTAATTGATATTTTGTCTGAGTCATAAATATGTTGTTAATAAGAACAATATTAAAAAAAGGATTTATTTTAACGTGGCAAATGCGTGCCAGCGCACGCTTACATGACCACAACAAAACAAGACTGTGAATCAGGTGTCGAGAAGTTGTGAACGGAGGAGGTGTTTGAATGTGATAAAAGAAGGGAGCGCGGCGGACGTCGAGAGGGAGTTGATTCCAGGCAAGTGAGGCGGCGACGAGGAAGGATCGGAGACCGTAGTTGTTGGAGTAATTAGGAACGTGGAGTAAGAGGGTATGACAGGAACGAAGCGATAGCGAGGTGGGGCGAGTATCGTCTAAGAAAGGAAGGTTGATGAACGATAGGGAGCCGACATTGATGAGACGAAAAGTAACGAGAAGAAGGCGGAGTTTGATGCGGATGTGGATATTATATTAAATATTGTTTCTGAATTTTTCTTATTTGATATATTTTTCAGTATCAAATGATTTAATGTTTTTTTTCATTATGACATCCGTCAGCACATGTATATAATCTATTATAAATTTAATGTAAATAAAATATAAATCAATACAAATCACACATTGTATCGCCATTTCCGTCTATCATTGCGAGAATCCAAGTGCCCTCCACTACTCTACCAAAGTTAATCAATTCAAAGTTCTTGAAGACAGATAACCTTGAAGGATGGATTGTCTGAATAGGGATAGTTTATTGAATTTGCCTGATTTTTTTCTTTTACTACTTGTTTTACATATGGATGCTTCTGTATCGAGCTATTATGCTCAAACTTGAAGAGGAACTTTAATAACAATAAATTTCCTGTTACTCACTTTGCTTCCATCTATCTGTACTATTTTAACTGGTTTACCTATTTTTCCTTAATTTTTTGCTTCATACTTTTCAACAACTCCTGTATTAAGACTCCATTTAAAGTTCCAAACTTGAACATATGAACATATGTTAGTCATATAAAGAAATAGATATATAATTATACAATACTGATATTATATAATATTGATATTAATATTATTATACATTCAACAACATACGAGCAATAGCTCAAATAGCTGGCTCACAATAAGTTCGTAAATAAGTTAATTAGTTATTAAAATAAGGAAATGCAACACGAAACATTGCTTGATCCATTCGTAGTCTTCTTTTTAAAATACTAAGTGAACTGCATCCAACGATGTCTGCATCAAGGTTGTTCCAAAGCTCAACAAATCTTCTATCAAGTTGCATCGCGCCCAATTTCTGTAACCTGTTTCTTCGAATGGTTAAAGAATGACCGCGAGGAACATTTGAACCACGTAATTGAACCCTACTCCGAAGAGGTTGATAAGGACGTTGGAATAAATGCCAAACCAGGCACATATCCATGTACCAACGGGTCCATGTGACGGTCTCAAGTCCAAGTGATATAAGTCTGTTTTCATTAGGCAGCGACACCAAAGTTGGTGCTAGCTTTGTTGCCCTGCGAAGTACCCTCTCTGATTTCTTATGTTCATGCACATTACGTGGGTATACAACCGGAGATGCATATAAAAGTCTACTCAATACATGTGCTAAAATCAGAGGCCGAAGATCAGTCGGATTAACGCGAACAAACGCGCGTCGAATCATACCTATCATTTTATTGGAGTTGGCACAAGCTTGATCAGTGTGCTTTTTGGTTGATAAATTAGAGGTAACCCATACTCCTAAATCTTTGTAACTATCGACACCTTCCACAATACAGCCCTTATATTTGTAGCAAACAGATGTTAGTTGCTCGCGAGCATTACTACTAATAATAATTTATGTAAAGTGGCAAATGCGTGTAAAATGCACGCTTACATGACCACTAACAAACAAGAAAAGAACAGCAAAAGTCACATATAATTAGTTAATTGTTGAAATGGAATTGGATTTGGCGTTTGAAGCACGGCATTGATGTTGATTGGCGGATGTGAATAGGCAGATGATTCCATGAGAGAGGAGCAGCCACAACGAGGGAGCGGAAGCCAAAAGAGGTAGAGTAGTTTAGAACATGTGAAAGAAGGGAATTACGGGAACGCAGAACACAGTACACAGTACGAGAATTGTCGAGAAAAGGAAGGTTTAGAAATGAAGGGTTATGAGAAGTTATAAGGCGAAAAACAATGATAAGAAAACGAATTTGAACACGACAATAAATGGTGGGCCAATCGAGAGAAAAAAGATGGTGGGATGTATGATCAAAATGACGAAGACGGAGGAGAACTCGGACGGCTGTGTTGATGATGCGTTGTAGGGAAACAAGAGTGGATTTAGGTGAGTTGGAAAATAGACTAAGACAATAATCGAGTCTAGAAAAAAGGAAGGAAGAAATGAGAGTCATACAAGAAGGTAAATCGATCAATCTATGAACTTGAAGGAGATTGCGGAGTATCAAGGTATATGAGCGTACTTTATCTCTAACGAAAGGTTTAAGTGAAAGTCGGTTGTCGAAATGGAAGCCTAGGAAAACGAGATTATCAACGATAGGAAGAATTGTAGAATTTAATGATACGGAAGGAGGTTCTAAGTCGAGGCGTCGAGGTAGGATCCACATAATTTTAGATATATCAGGATTCAGAGAAAGGCAAAGGGAAGAAAAATGATACTAATAATACGCATGTGTTTGCATTTTGAAACATTTATCACGAGCTTGTTAGACGCCGCCCACAACTCCACATTATCTATGTCAGTTTGCAAATTATCAACATCCTCACATGAATGAATGGGCCGCCATATTTTTAAGTCATCTGCATACAAACATGATCGAGAGCGAATGCACCCAGGCAAATCGTTAACATAAATGCTGAATAAAAGCGGACCCAAAACTGAACCTTGAGGTACTCTAATATGACATTCTCTATACACAGACAATGACCAATCGACAAGTACTCGAAAGCAACGATCACGAAAAATTCTCTAATCCAATCAACCATTATGTTTGGGAGTCCAGTATTGACAAGTTTCTGAAGTAGATCATGATCTACTCTATCAAAAGCTTTTGAAAAGTCGAAGAATATAATGTCTGTATCGGTATAGTGTGCCTTATTCGCTGTCCAATCAAGATGAGCATCAAGCAAATTTGGAACAGTTGAATAACCCTCCCGAAATCCGTGCTGATTAGGGATTAAAATTTTTCCTACACGAAAAAACTCAACCATGTAGCGATGCACAAACATCTTCAACACTCTACAGCAAATGCAGGTAATGCTCACCGGCCTATAATTCTCGACGGAAGAGCGATCTCCCTTCTTGAAGTAGGTAAGAACAATTGACTGCTTCTACACATTAGGAAGAGATTTTTCTAATATTGACTGGCGAAAAATTGCACAGAGAGGAATTATTATAATATATTATCTAATATATGAGAGAATATTTATTAAATAGATTTACATTTGGAGTTCCCGCAATTGGACTTCAACACAAAACGTATTATATATACAATATATTATGATAGGTCAAGTTAGTTGAAGGTTACAATATTATGATTGTAGTTAATTGTTAATGAATTTGTCTGACCGAAGATCGACGTAATGCTAAGGACGAGCATCTTGCGAGGGCGAAAGAAACGTCTGCTCGCGGTATTATATTGTAATAATATTATAATATATTATAATATCAGATGTTTAAAGTACTATCTAAGTCCCTTACCATTAAGCATTTACACATAGCAGAGTCTTGTATAAATTTGGATTTGGCAGATTACCAAAAGTGTATAGACTCTCGACGAGAGGAATTAACATGTGGAATTCGTTGCCTGAGGAAGTCGTTGCAGCCCCCAGTTTGAGAACGTTTAAATCACGATGCTACAAATGGATACGTGAACAATGCCGCCATTCAACACTACCACTGGAATACCCTAATTAGCTACGTTGACTGACTATTTGATTTTCTTCCTTTTTTAGACTCTGCCTGAATAGCCTTTTGCCTTTGATATGTATTAGAATAATAATAATAATGTTGATATCCACACCTGTTAGGCTAACATCAAAGAAAGATTTTTTCGACAAAAAATAACGTTTATCGTTAAATTATTTCTGATATTATTGTTTAGATAACATCTGGAGCACAACTTAAACTTGCATCACGTGTTAGTCATTAAAAAGAAATTTATAAAACAGATTTTATAAATTATCTATTGTCTTTAGTGTACCAATTTTTAATTTTTCCGGTCTTTGATCGAACCAGCTCATCACAGATTGTTCTGATTGTTAACGATTTGTTGTCGAAATTGTACTGTTCAAGTGTTAATCATTATATGATAATATAATGAAGAAAGAAATATATAATATAAAGAAAGAATACAAAAGAAAGAAAAAATACATTTTAGAGAGCGTAGCAAACTATTCAGAAATATCACGAATAATAATGGACCCAACACCGATCCCTGAGGAACACCCATTGATAAATTTAACGGTCTCGATAGTGAGTGAATTCAATTCCGTAATCTGCAAGAGCCTCAATCAAGATATTATGGGGAACCCTATCAAAGGCCCGACTGAAGTCGATATTGAGTGAATACTAAGTTAGATGTTGTCTTAATATCTAAAAACCCAGACAATAAGTATCTAGGGTTGTGGAGGATCTGTCTAGTCGATCTTAAATCAGCAATATCACGAAGAATCGCAAACGAGTTTAAATTTACTGCAGGCAATCAAAATTCCGAAGTTTCTTCTAGCAATCACGTTTAATTCAAAACCTTTTAACCTACTTCATTCCTTGGAGTCAGTCTTAAAGCCAATGTTATATTAAATTTTATGTTAAACGGTTTTACTTATCCAGCTGAATTGACCAACGTTTTTGAATGTAGTTTTGATTTGCCAATTCCTCAAGTCTTAGATCTGGTATTCAAACCTTGGATCAAGACTTGAATCGTCTTGTATCAGGTATCGGATCAAGTTTCTGGTCAAATATTGAATCTAGGCTAGGATCAAGTCTCGAATCAAGTATCGGATTGTATTGGTTCAAGTATTGAATAAAGTATTGGTTCAAGTATCGGATCAAGTATTGGTTCAAGTATTGGTTCAAGTATCGGATCAAGTATCTGATCAAGTATTGGTTCAAGTCTCGGATCATATCTCGGGTCAAGTCTCGGATTGAATCTCAAATCAAGTCCCGGATTAAATCTCGAATTAAGTTTCTGATCAAATCTCAGATCATGTCTCTTATCAAGTCTCTGATCAAGTATATGATCAAGTTTCTGATCAAGTATATGATCAAGTCTCTGATCAAGTCTCTGATCAAGTATCGGATATAGTCTCGAATCTAGATTCGGATAAAGTCTATGATCAATTCTAGAATCCAATATCAGATCGAGTGTTTTGAAAATTCCTACGACAATCACATTGAATTTAAAACCGTTTGAAAATGCCATCATAATTCAATTAGATACAACTGAAACGACAGTTTGTAAGTGCAATATCTGAATTACTACTTTAAAAGGCAAATTAGATCTTTAATTTATTAGAATGTATCTAATAAATTTTATTATTTAAATTTAGTCATAATAAAAAGTTATAATAAATTTTCATTTTTTTTCTTATTTGCGTTGAACTTTCTGTATTGTCCGAAAATGCATATCTGATAAATATTATTATTTATTACAAGACTTTGACACATAAAAGAGTCATTTTGTCTGATCACAATATTAAGAAAAGGAAAAAAGAAAGAATAAAAAAGAAAAAAAATACATTTTAGAGAGCGTAGCAAACTATTCAGAAATATCACGAATAATAATGGATCCAACACCGATCTCTGAGGAACACCCATTGATAAATTTAACGGTCTCGATAGACAATTCCCATTTCGAACTCTGAAAGAACGATCAGCTGGGAAAGCGTGAATCCATCGAATAGTAGGAATTTCAATTCCGTAACCTGCAAGAGCCTCAATCAACATATTATGGGGAACCCTATCAAAGACCCGACTGAAGTCGAAATTGACGACATCAACAGCATTACCCTGCTCAACTGCATCAACCCATGCCTCGCGTGCACATAAAAGATTAGACATGCAAGAACGTCCAGGACGAAAACCATGTTGCGAATTATCTAACAAGTTCGATGATCTAAGATAGGATAGTAATCGCCGATACAATATGCGCTCTAACATCTTACATACGACACTTGTAAGGCTTATTGCTCTATAATTTTCAGGATTGTGACGATCTCCTTTTTAGTGGACTGGCACTACAGTGGCGATTTTCCAATCTAATGGTAGAATTGACTTAGCTAGTGATAGTTGAAACAAATAAGCTAACGATGGAGCAATAAATGTAGATAATATCCTTAGTATCTGGAGATGTAATCCATACTGACCAGGTGATGAATGCCGTAAAGAAATTAACTCACTTTAAACCTCCTCGGTAGTAACATCAAAATAACTTCGTGAATGGCTTACACGATATTGCTGGTTAGTTTCTGTGTTATTAGTTACGAGATGAAAAGGCGACGCAAACGTGTCGGCTACAGCTTGAGGCGATGTTGTAAAGTTATCATTAATACGAAGAGACGAAATCGCAGGAGGAATTGTCCTATTTCTACGTAGGTGAGCCCAAAATCGTTTTGGTGCACTATGAAAGTTCGCAGCTATAGTCATTTCGTAGTTCAATTTTTTGCATGTTTTAAGCTTTTCGAAAACGTTACGACAATTGACATATTCCTGTCGATAAGTATTGTCCTTGCAGCTTAATCTCCTTCGTAAAGGAGATCTCCTTCGTCTTAGTTCTGATTTAAGTTCTCAATTAAACCACGGAGGATTCACTCTTTTTATTTTTATGTACGATCTTGGTGGGAACGTATTTTTCTATTATTTCACACATTGATGAACGGAAAACCTTCCAACAATCTTCAACATCGCTGCTAGCGCCTACAAAGTTCATAGTCGATGCTGCTTGAAGAATTTTACACTGATTCGCACGATACCAACAATGTTTGAAGATTTTAGTTTCGACTTCGTCAATAATATTATTTGAAGTCCCTGAGAAGTGAAAAAGAAATAAAGAGATTATTTTAATCCCTGAGATTTAAAATCCTTAAAATTTACTATTTAAATTTCGCCATAATGAAAAGTCATAATAAATTTTCATTTTTTCTTGTTTTCGTTGAACTTTCTGTAGTGTCCAAAAATGCATATCTGATAAATTTTATTATTATTTTCCTTGAGTTAAAAATAATAATAATTTTTCTGAAATTTACAAACAGAATAAGCTGTCAGTGGCTATCGAAATTTTGTAAATTTAGGAATGAAATAAATTTATGCAAATTTATAAATTAATTTTCTTATGAATTTATAAAATCTTAAATTATATTTACATTTGCGAGAACATAAATTGATGTTTTCAAATTATAATTTATAATGGATTTGGGAATTATAGTTTATAATTGAATAAAACTTGTGTTATATGTAAGAACTCAGTAATATTGTAAAATTTGAATGTTTGAAGCTTATAATTCAATTAGATACGACTGAAACGACAGTTTGTAAGTGCAATGTCTGAATTACTACTTTAAAAGGCAAATTAGATCTTTAATTTATTAGAATGTATCTAATAAATTTATTATTTAAATTTAATAATGAAAAGTTATAATAAATTTTCATTTTTTTTTCTTATTTTCGTTGAACTTTCTGTATTGTCCGAAAATGCATATCTCAATGATTTGTCTGCCTATGTAATTACAAACATATTAGCTTAATATCAATTTATGTAAAACATTCTACGCACCCAATAACTTCGTTTCTCGCCTTTTCTCAATTCCATGCTTCTCAGTTATTTTTTGCGTTATAAAACATACGAATGATGCATTATTCTTTTAATATTAATTATGCATTTATAATTCTTTTATATTTATATAAAATTAAATTAATATTTAACTTCTTAGTTGTTTTGATTTTAGATTCGGCAATGACATCTTGTCGGAATAGCGATGATGGCGAAGATTCTGCCGAAACAATTTCCTTTCAATTTAAAAGAAAAAGTCCGATTGTCGAGCGGGATGACGACGATGAGAATAGTTATTCGAATTCTCTTGCTAACAGCCAGGGATCGAAAACTAGAATTGACGAAGATGGAACTGAATATGAATGGGATGATAAAATTCATGGCTGGTTTCCCAAGGTACACCAAATTTGCATTATTTTTAAATTTTCTGATGATGATATCGAAATAGCTATCAAAGTAGATATCGAAATATTGTATTTTTTAAATAAAGGAAAATATTATCTTCTTCGTTCCAGTAAAACTAACTAAAACTATCTAAAATAACTAATTGAACTGCAAAAATGCGTATTTTATGTACAACACACCAGCGACAAATACGTAAGCTCGGGTTACGCAACGCAATAATAAATTCAGAATTGACCGATGAATTTAAGGATTTGAATTGATCGACGATAACTGACGAATGAACAATAATTTTGTCTGACTTATATTTTTTACCTTTTTATTGCGAACAATCCCCGAGAATACAAAAGGATTCATTTATTCTTAGATATTTCGACTGTATTCAACAGTCGTTTTAAATCTGAAAATATAATTGTTAATCAAATAAAATTAATTTGTATCTGTTATAGCAAATAGAAAGTATATGCATTCCCCGCAAATGAATATACTCTCGAGTTAAGTTATTAACAGTTCCAAAGTTTGTTCCTGATTTTGAAAGCCATCGTTCAGTGATTAACAAGATACGAGATTCACTTGTTCACGAATAATTCCTGTATCGTAAAATAAATTAAATGTCTTGATATTTTACTTTATATTCACATTAAATATGGAAAAGGGGACAAAGGGCATGGGAATCCATTCATAAAGAACAAAATTTTAATCGATTCAATCATGTTAGTTCTAACCATTATTTATCAGTTCTAAACATATTTTTGGTTATTTGTAATTTTCTTAAATTAAAGAAAAATGAGAAGAGAATATAACAATTTAATAATTACTATATAAAACTATGTTTATTAATAGCCAAAAGTTTTATAAAAGCATGCATTCTTATGAATTTTTCAATATGGAATTTGAAAGGTTGGCGCTATAATATGAAATATTATTGAACTTTTGAATTGTTAATTGTTGAGCTTTATTAATATGGATTGAAAAATATAAAAATATATGGTTGGATTGACAGCGTATGCCTTGACAAAGTTTTGAGAATTGACTATCCCTACATAATTATGGAGCCACTCCAATCTCCCCAACCAATCCCGCATTGGGATAACTTCAGGAGCAGGGATTTATCGGTTACCGATATGCTGAATGTCTGGGGACCACTTCCAGGCACCTCCAGACCTTATGTGCTACTCTCCACTTGGGGCTGTCAGCTTTTGACTGACATTCAGTGAGAGGAGGTCGCCATTAAGCTGCTATTATCCTTCCCCTACGATGTTGAGGGCATCAACATTAACCGGAGAATATTTTTATCCAAGAAAAAAGTGGTATCATGTCCCAAAGATCTGCGCCCTATTTCGACACAAAATTCCTTTATCTCCATCTACGAAAAAGCGAGTGCGCGTAGAATCTTCGACTATTTACGTATACGTAACTTAGTCCCACCAAGTAAACATAATTTAAATAATATTTATATATAAATATTTAATATATATAAATTAAATATTATAAATACTATAATAATATTATAATTAGAAAATTAAATTGGAATATTTAATAATATATTATTTCGGATAGATTCTGTATTATATAATTACTATATTATATTATTACAATAATATATTATTATAATATTATATTATATTGCTATATTTATTATTTATATTATACTAAATATTATATATGGATTGAAAAATATAAAAAATGCCTTCAACGCGAATACATTCAATAATTCTGATAATAGATGCCAAGTGTTTGTCTGTTGACAAACATTTAATTAATTTTTTATAAAAAATTTGACTAAAAATCTGCTTAAAATAAATAATGTTGAATCTGTCCGAAATTCATCGATTTTTTTATTGTGTCAACGTCCATTTTCGCAGTACATGCTTTAATCGAACTAGAATGTAAATTTTAAACTTTCAATAGGTGACTGAGCGATACCTTGTTGAACATCATATGAATTATGGCCTCGACAATAATGTGTACAAATTTAATGCTGATAAAAGCTGCTATACTTATGAATTGGAAGACGGTAGTTTATTGCGTCTTGAACCAACTACAAATCAATGGATACCTTTTGATGCTGCTATTGTAAATGATAAAGATGAGTTGACGTTTATGCATCCACAGTTGAAAATCCAATTTATCTTGAGATCTGGAAAATGGGAGCCCGCTACTCAGTCTTCATACTCTGACGAACGGAGTGGAATTGTCTACCTCTGGAGTCGTCAGCATAATGCCTTTGTTGATTCACGACTTTTAAATGAATATATTGATGTTGTAACCGAAATACACTATAAATGGAATGAAGATAGATGGCAAATTATTCAACCCCCAATTGCTGGCAAGGGATCAAAATCCGAGATTGATGTAGCAAAATCAAAGACTACTTGTGAGACAACTCAACAAGGTATTAAAACGTCAGTACTTGCAATTAATTAAATTAATGAATTATTTCTTCGCTGAATTCTTTCAGCAAAGAAATTTTAAAGAAATCCTACATTTCTTTAGACCGAATGTATATATAGAGAATTTGAAATTATGATTAGGAAGAACGGAGAGTTTCTGTGAGATATATAAATTAGGAAGATTTCTATAAATACTAGCATGTAATTAGAAAAATTAAAGTTACGCACGATATTTAGTAATTATTAATCTAATAATTTTTAATCACTAATTACAAGAATCCATTAATAATTTAAATTGGTAATTAATTATTAATTATTATATTTTATCTAAATAATTATCAATTAAAAAAGTTAAGTATTTAGAAAATACTTAACTTTTAGTAAATTATTAATTATTTTGATTAATTTAAATAATTAATTTAAATTATGTTATATTCATTATTTTAACACGATAAAACTTGTCCTTTTGATCTGTAATTAACGTTATTCTTAGTTCGAATAATTTAATAATTTAAATCAGCTAACTGAATCTACGTATTTAATATAATTATAAAATAATCAAAACATAATAATGCTAAATCAAAATTTAATAATTAAATAATAAAATTAAAAATTGCTTTTAGATTTTCTATAATTTAAATCAAGTTAAAATAATGAAATTTAAAATAAACGTCATTTTTATGAATTGACTAATAAATAACAGACGTTGTATCAGAATAAGAATTAGAGGTCATCAGGAGGAACTGCTATGCTATCAGGTTTCGGCCCCTAACTCTTCTACCCAACATAGCAGCGGGACCAAATACATGCTAATGATGTATTTCCTCTGAAATAACTATCTAGTATCTTATTCTAATGCAAAGTATATTATTTATTATCCATCCAAAATTTCATTATTTAATGTATTATATTTTATATTATATGGTATGCATGAATGCTCATGCAACAATATGTTTCTTGTAAATTTAAATATGTCATCTTTACGATATAAATTAATAGTAGTTTTAGTTAATGTTAATTTAATGTTCATATCTAGATATACACCTTCTTTATCATTAATATTGATTTTGTTAAGAATAAGGCTTTCTGGATAAATGTGCTCACTAATTGAATAAAAATTATTAGAATTAAATACACATATATCATCAATGTATCGAAACATATTTCATATATTTATATTGTTTAGATTTAGTTTTTACACAGTTATGAACAAATTCATATTCTATAAAGCTTAAAAACAAGTCAGCTATAATTGGGCTACTATTACCACCCATTGGAACACCTTTTACTTGTATAAACATAGAAGTCCCTACTTTTAAATAATTTTGATTTATCAAAATATTTAAGGATTCTATTAATTCAATTTTATCCATATATTTATATTTATTTGATGGTTTAATTTTTGTTAGATAGGCGTTATAATTATTATAACATATATATGTATATCTTTTTCCGAATATAAGGTTAATTAATTTTACTAACGCTTCTTTAATATCTACTAAATCTAGATTTGTATAAAGCGTACTAAAATCGTATGTATTTATATTTTGAAAATTTATTCCTTTTGTCTGTTCTAAAAATTCTTTTGTAGAATTAATACTGAAATAGTGTTTTATACCAGTATTAATTTCGATTACCGTGCAATATTTTTTAAACTGTGCTTTAATTACTTTAAGCATTTTATTCATATAAACAGAAAGTGGTTTTAATGTACATTTAAACGCACTACATATGAACCTAGGTTTTATTGGATTTTTATGTAATTTTGGATTCCAATATAATATAGGTATAGTTTTATTATCTAATTCAACCTTTATACCCTTTTTATCCATTATAGAACAGTGACTTGTAATAATTGTTTCTAAACTCAACTCACTACGTTCATATGCTGGATTTACATTTAAATCATTAGAATTAACCTATTTCATTAGTATATCATAATAAAGCTTTTTGCATATGAAGACAAAGTTATTACTAGCTTTATCAATAGTTGTTATTATATAGTTATCCTTTAATTTAGTAAGTTCTTTATATATATCTTTATTAATTTTATCTTTTTTTATAATTGCTTGTTATTTTCATTTTATTTTTATTTTTATCAAATATATAATCTTTCCAAATGTTAATCTTAGATATATTCGAGCTTTCACTATTAATCAGCTACTAAAGTAATCATTTAAGTTATTATATAACGAACTGTAAATTTTATTTTTGTCGTTGTTGTTATTTAATCAATATTTATACCCTTTTGATAGCAGCTTTCTTAATTCACAATTTTCAATTAATTCTAGATTATGGGTACATATATGTTCATTTATTTTATCAAAACTAAGACTTTTACAATTGCATTCTGTTTCCATTATGTTTCTAATATTATCGTTACATATTGATTTTAATTCTGTATTATAATTACAAATTTTTCGACTTATTTGTGGTAGGAGTTTATATCTTATTTTAGTAATATATTTACTTATATCTGACCCTATTATTTCTTTACTTTTAGAATTATTTAAAAGTCCGGCTATATTTATGTTATCTATACATTTATTAATGAAGTTTATGGTTAATGTATATTTTCTATTGTTATTATTTACATTTATTGTATGATTATAGTATTTTGTATTACAATAACTGTCTATTATACAACTTAGCCTATCATAGTCGTTAATTAATTTTTGATTTATTGAACATATGATATCTTTAGAAAAACTTCTTATATTTACATAAAGATCTTTTAGCTTATTATCACTTAAAAGTTGTTTTAATATTTCTAATTGTTCATTTATATACATATCTTTTTTAATATTTTTAACTCTATTTTTCCTATTCCTTTTATCACCATGACTTCTTGGTTTGCGTTTAACCGGATTATTATAATATAGTTGTTTATTATGTATTATACTACTTCTGCCAATTCCTTGTACCACGTCATTCAATCCTAATGGGTACATGGAATTAAGCGTTTTAATCCAAAAATCTTCTTTTTCTAATAGTTTTTGATTTAATATAGAAATGTTTTCTTCGATAATATGTTCTAAAATAAATAATTTACAGTTTTTAATATCATGTCCTATTAATCTCATATGTTTATGAAATATAGTTTGACTATTATGCTGTATATTATATATGTGTTGCCTAAACCTAGTTTTTAACATTTGATATGTTTTTCCTATATATTGCAATCCACATGTGCATTGTATTAGATACACTACACCTGCGGTATTGCAGTTACAATTATTATTAATATTTAATGAAAAACATTTGTTTGTCGTATTACTTACGATACAATTATTATTATTTATAACATCACAAACTATACAATTTTTTCTGTTACATTTAAAAGATCTAAAATTGAAATCATTAGTACTTACGTATTTTTCCAATATTGTTGAGTACATGTAACTTTTAAGTCATAATTTTTAACGTTGCTTTTTCGGTGTCGCCACCTAGTTTAGTTGACTCAGACTAAACTTACAACGGGCCATCCAGCAGCATCTGACAGGGGGCTGCCCTGCTTAAGGCGGTTGCAGGCTGGAACAAGATCTATAAAGATCTACCACCTTCACTCCACGCGCTACGCGACCTGGCTATTGCCCATTACCTGGTCTCTTAAACGTGATCACGTTAAGCAGTTTACATTTTAAAGTGTAAACACCTTGGGATGCAAACTTCTCCCTTTTTAAGAATTAATAATTCATGCTTGTTTGAAAATAAGAAAAATAATAAAGTTGTAACTAATAATACATAGTTTCAGTATTTCTAACAGAGGTCATATTACCGGGAAAACAATGTCCACAGGTCAATAAATTTTGACCAAACAAATCAACTACAATTTTGCTATAGACTACAAACGCAATATCTCTATTATTGTAAAATACTTTAAATAATATTTTCAACGTTAAAATTACTGTTATAATTTTGAATGAGTTGTATTTTGTTGAAAATATCTTTGATTCATTTTCTAATTAACATCTCTAACGTAATTTTGAATTGCAGTAATCTGCAGTATTTGTATTAGATTTATTTAACATTCAATAAAAGTTTAAAAATTTTATAGTTTGAAAACAAGCACTTTTTGTTGTTTAAAAATTCAAAACTTTTAATTTTATTTAAATATACTTTAAATGACATTTTAAACATTATAGTTGCTATTTTTATAATTTTATTTTAACAGGTTTTATTATGTTGAAAATACTATTGATCATTTGTGAATTTTTTAACATCTCAAATGTGATTTCGAATTGAGGTAATGTAAACAGTTCATAATGAATGTAAGAGAAAAGTCGTAAATGATACACACGGCTTTACATATAAGCGTTAATATAAAATTATCGATTCCAAGTTTTCAACTTTCAATTTCCTTTGTTAGGCAACTCAGTCATTTTATCCTTTGACACTTTTCATATAATTTAACATGATTTTTATAAATATGACAGGTGAAAGGATTAGAAATAAATGAGCATTCCTGGCGATTAGCATGTAATTGGTTACATATTGATCTAAAAATGGTCTTTGTACAAATATTATATTTAGACAAAGGTATTTTGTTCAAAAATATGTTTTAAACATTTCATATAATTATTTCCTATTCGTAGCTTTGTATTTAAAGTAAACGTTACGAGTTTAACCTTTTTTAAATTTTCTATTACTTTTCTTTTTCAGTAAAGAAGAACGTTGGAATCATGGATACTGTAGAATTTAATGTCACTGTTTTCATTTAGGTTGGGCTGACGTTCCAGATGAAAAGAACCGTAACGTATATATTTCAAATTTACCCACTGATATGGATTATGACGAGTTTTACGAGCTAATGTCTAAATACGGATTGATTGCAATTGATCCTGATAACAAGAATAAACCACGTATAAAACTTTACAAGGATGCAAATGGTCAAATAAAAGGTGATGGCCTGTGTACTTTTGCAAAGGTAACGTATCTTTAAATTTCCCGATAATTTTTGATAAGCATATTTGGTTCACCAGTTTATTTTAATTTTATTTGCCTCAATTGGTGTAATTCCTTATATCCTTAATTTTGAACTGCATCAGAACGCGAAGTAAGACAAATACTTTTATGTTGCCGGTCGTTGATAGCATCACCAGACAAAACATTTTCTGTTAAATATTCCATCGATTTATGAACACATTCCTTTTTATGATCATTTATATTCTTATACTCAAACATTCACTTTGTTTTGTTTTATATTTATAATATTTCAGTTTGTATTTGGTTCAAAAGCTTAATTTCGAAACAAATTGAACTTCATCAATTTGATGTACTTTACAAATTTCTTAAAATTTTATAATTATTTCAATCTTAATAATCTATCATTATAAAGGTTTAATAAAGGTAGATCTATTTAAAAATATTATTATTTTTAAAATATATTAATATGTTTTAAATAAAAAATGAAAATTTTCTTAATAACAATTCTCTTATTTTTATTTTTTTTAAATAAAAAATTTTTTAAGGTTGAATCTGTAGATCTGTGTCTAAACATATTAGATGGTTTGGTAATTCGAGATAAATCTATTAATGCGCAAAGAGCTCAGTTTCAACTGAGGGGGGAATTTGATCCTACGCGAAAACGAAAGCGACGAGATAAAAAGAAGGCATTTGGAGTAAATAAAAGGTACTTCGTTTTTATTAAATTGTTTATTTAATAAATATATCATTGTATAATTTGTGTTATCAAATTATATTTTATAACATTTGATATTGTGTAACATCATTATTGCAACACTTTTAGTATGATGTAGCTTGTGGCTACATATACTAAAGACCGTTCACAATGAAGTTCATAATTTGTTTCAGATTAATTTATAAAACATTTTATTCAGTTACGAATAAATACCAAAGATATATAATTTATGGTAAATCTAAACTTTCCATAAAATGTAAAAAATATTAATGTTGATATATGGGTTGCGAAATATTCGACTTAATCGTCATTTAGTGCAAAACAATTTTGCGAAAACTATGGATATTTCATGCAATAAAATAAATTTTATTGTGCAGCTTAACGTTTAAATAATTTTCAGGACAAACTTTCTAGTCAAATTAATACGCTATCGAACCGAATTTTTGGTGCTCGATTAGCATGTAGCAATTGTTGCTCAAGGAATAGCAAAATATAGGCACCGCGTAAAGTGTAAATTCCTATTTAAACTCTCTTTAAAATATATTTTTTAAACTCTCGTTTTATGAGCAAGTTTCCGACATTCTTGGACTTCCTCAATAAGTTAAATTTCACCAACTATTTCACGAAACGTATACACACGAATCGTAACAAATATAAATTTTAATATCAGGTTGTAAGCACCACGAGAGAAATACTACAAAGAGATCGTCGCAAATAGCACATTTACCGCTTCGAGCTAATTGACTCTAATCAGTAGCGTGTACTCCTCACAATTGGATCGGGGTTCACGACTGCAGATATTCAGTCATCAGAAAGGAGAAGTGCTATTTCAATTTGAGGAAACTTATTCTATTATTGATGCCCATCAGCAGTGTATCGTAGTGTTGAATTGTATTATCGAGTAGTTAACTTGTGTGTATTTTGTAACAGTCGCAAACCCCAATCTTTAAAAGTATACATTGAGTTTTAGTTGGTTTAAATCACTGTCTAGCCTTTCTCTTTCTCCAATCCAGTTGTGAGAGTACAAGCTACTGGTGAGATCCAATTAGCTGGAAACAGTGAATTTGCCATCTGCGACAATCTCATCGGTGCATTTCGATCGTGGTGCTGATAACCTGATATAAATGAATCCACGAAGAGAGTATTTTTTCTATTTGAGGAAATTTATTTAAAAAAATTTAATAGTGATTTTACTTTTCAAATGACTTATTATATTGAATATTTAGTTTTTAGTTTACACAAATTAGATCAGCTAACTGAGTCTACATGGCTTCTGTATTAAAATTTAAAGCAGAAATGGCTTCTATCTAAAGTATTAAATATCTCTAACATTTAATTTATTTTTCAGAGATCACTACAAAGCTTATTTAATAGCTTTGGTTATTTTATATCTTACTATTTAATCTAGTACACGTCTTCTTCAAAGTTTCATTAAAAGTTGTAAAATTTGTATTCTGTATATCTGATGATAAAATATATTTTAAATATTTTTTATCCTCTACTAATTTAATTTGCAAAGCAAAGGATTGTGGATAAAAATCGATTTATATTGTGTATACAAAACGCAAATTATATTTTGTAACCCAATTAAATAATATTAAATAATCTACAAGCATTTAAATGCTTAATGTACAAAACACAAATTAATTAAATATTTTTGGTAATGTAAAATACTAAACCTGCAGACACTATGTTTTTATGTAAAAAAAACACACTATTATAAACAAATTCTGTTGCATTATATTAAGCATTTACTTACGTTTGGATTGCAGTCGTCGATAACATTGCGAACGACCAATATACGGTCAGTTTTAGGTCTTAGTTCTTCTGTATTTTCATCATCCCAACCAAATAAAAACAGTTACATGCTTATGGCTTAATTCATACAGGCCATCCACGTACAAAATTCTTTTGTTTTTGTAAACCGCTTTTCTAAAATTATAGTAACGAAGGCTATTTTATCACTATTTTATGCACTTAACATTTCTTACAATTCTGATAAAAAATTATCGGAAATAAAATTATTGAAATTAAATTAAATTGAACTATTTTGCCTTTTTAATATTACTATAATATTACTAGTTAAGACTACTATAAGAGAACACAGTCAACATTGAACAGAAAAGGCCGATAGAAGATGATTATAACCAATTCTAATAAACTGATACTTTGTTACTTACTTTGTGATCCAGTATTTGTTAGCCAGTATTTGTATTTGTTACTTTGTTAGCCAGTATTTCTTATCCAGGCGATATATTATTTTGGATCATATCATTAAAACGATTGATTAATTTTTTTAAATGCATAATTTAAGATTATTTCACAAATAAATTAATAAATTTATTTATAAAATACAATTTTGTTGTTATGAAAACACTATCTCACAAATTTGACGATATAAATGGATTTTATAAAATACAATTATTTAGTTTTAATCAATTAAACTTCATACTTATTAAAATTGCGTGATTGAACAAAGATAACTAACAAAAATGCCAAGGATACGCTTTAAGAATTTCTATTTACAACAATCAATCTGACCAAAGTTCATAGCTAATAAGTCCGGCCAGAATAATGCAATGCCGTAAGATATAATGGGAAGAAGCATAACGTCAAAATAACGAAGGCCACCCTCAAATGATAGCTCACCTAAATTCTTGGCATACGAAGTTGTTAACGCAATCTTGGCCACTATTAGGTCTAGATGTTTCTTAAAGTACCATCGTTAAGTCATCAAAATAGCCAAAAACTTATAACTCTTGCAGAACTCCAAGGGAGTATCATCATAAATCAAATAGTCTTTACAAGCAAGACGTCCACCTTTCATCAACTTCATTACTTTTGATTTGGATATATTTACCTCTAGCTGATTACAAGCACAATAGTCTCTCAGGCGATTAAGTGCATTATGTGCCGAGCTTACATTAGTGTCATTATGACAAGATCATCTGCGTACAATACACAGCTTACAGAAGGTAATTACTTGCAAATAAAGCAAATATATAACAAATAAGTAGAAGAGTAGATGACTTTATAGGTCACCTTGTAATACTCCTTTGTCTACTGTAAAATCACCCGATTTACGTAATCCATCAAATATTCTCATACATCTTTGTTGAAGTAAATCATGGATTAATATAAGGATGCTACCCGCAATGCTTACTTTAAAAGCTAGTTTTTCAAGCAATATTGTTCGATTGACTGAGCCAAATCCCTTTTGAAAATCTATAAATATGCTTACAATGAACGTCTTAAATTGAAACATTCTTTAACCAGCGAGCGCACCTCGCCTGAAACATCTATGGTTGATCTATTGAGACGAAATCCATATTGTTCTTGTGGAATAAATCAACTACGAAATGTGATTAAAAAAGCAGCCACTACGCGTGTTAGAAATTTATACGAGTGATTAAGTAGTGTGATCCCCCTGTATGAGTTCATATCCCTTAAAGATCCCGAATCTTTGTATAACATCTTAATAATATCGTCGTTCCAAGATATCAGTGGATTAGCCTCAATTAGTAGTCTGTTGAAAAGCAATACCCAGTAATTGGTTGATAATGGAAAAGATGTACGTATATGTTCTATACATAAACCGTTTAGTCGTGCCGCTTTTTTGTTTTTCATATTGCCTAATGCGTTTAATACTTCTGATGAGTCGAAGGGATGACAGATAGGATCCAAATTATCAAAATCATTCTCGATATATAGTAAACCTACCTTTGTCACCGGCACTGACGCCTGACAAAGCACTTCGTAAAGAAGCTGAGCCCAATTGCTATTTGGAATTCTAGCTTTATTACGTGTCAGTAACCATGGTGCTTTCTAGGCCTTGTCCAGTAATATAACCTCAGCTTTACGCAGGTTTTGACACTACAACCTACGATAACGAATGTACTCTTCACACAATTATATATTGTTTCTTGACAGTTAACATAAATTTATTAGCTCTCGTTAAAACTGCCTAGCCAATTCGGTTTGTTAGTCACCTGGTAAGTTCTCCTGATTGCCCATAGCGAGTAGCACGCATCCAGCAACGACCTAGTCAAGCATTTAAGACTACCAGCAAAATCTCCTTCATTAACAATTCATATGATATACCGATCCTATCAATATTGATCCTACTTTTACAGACAATTCGGCTAGGTTGCATGGGTTTGGAGAAAATTTTCGAAGGTATCTCTAATCCAAACACACACGATACTGGCTTATGCTTGCGTACAAGTGACCAGACACACGCTAATTCAAGCTGCATTCTTACAACTAGCATGTTCGATAATACCATATCCACCAACTTCTTCCATTTCAAGATTCACACGACCCAAACGACCCAATTCGTATTATTTAATTAATAAATTTAATTAAATTAAATTAATTTTAATTAATTAAATTCATAAATTAAATGTCTCATGAATATTTTGTGTAAAAATATTAATTACCTTTTTGTAAAATAATATATTATTTTATACTAATATACATAATATTTGTCATTATCGCAACTTATTTTGATATTCAAAATATGACATTTAATAATTTTTTACCATTTTAACTAAAAATAAATTGATTGCCTATCAGAAATAAAGATTTGTCAGTTTTATTACATTTCCATCAAAGTTCGATGGGGAAAATGTGATAACTAACTCTATTATTAACTCTATTATTATTCAATCATATTAAATTATTTAATATGATTATTAAATTATCTCTTATGATAATTTAATATTATCATATTATTATGATTATTTAATTATCTTTCTCGAGGTTGATGGACATTATAAACCCGAGATTATTTGATACAGCTTATTAAATATTTATTTTATATAAGTATATATAATGTATATTTTGTATTTATTTTATCCCTCTAAAGCAATATTTAATAATAAGCAAACACTTGCCATCTGATCATCACAATCAGATGTAAAACGGATTTTATTCTGACATGTATTTTGTTATTAAATTTAATATTATGATAATAAAAAGATTCATTATAATAAAAAGTTTAGATAAATTAACTAAATTAAGTAATGTAAAAGCTAAGTAATTAGAATTGTAAAATTATCACATTAAATAATTCAAATGATAATGGTTTGGCGAAGAATATACAAAGATAATAATAATTTCATAATCTTTTAGAATTATAAAAATATTGTCTCTCTTGTATCCTAATAATCACTGTGAATATTCAATTTTTATTTTATTTAATCTTAAAATTAAACCATTTAATTTTAAGAATTTTATTAAGATATTATTAATTAATTAAATTGCCAATTTATAATTTTCATTGAATAACTATCATAAATGAATTAAACTACAATAAACAGCATTGATAAATGCTAGTTTTTTTCGATTGAAATAATGAATAATATAATAAAATTTAATAAAATAGTTTCTAAATTTAAAAAATGATATATATATTATAATCTGTAGAGGATTGATATATTACAAATAATTTATACTATTTATCTGGTATTGTTTATTAATTTTGAATATCTAGTAAAAATTTTCTATCTTAAAGATGTTAATAGTATTTTAATAATAGTTTATTAGTTATTTTTTTAGATAGGTATATATAATGTTTGGTTTGTATCTATTTTATCCCTTTTAATCAAACATAAAATATTTAATTTTATATAAATTTTACTTGAAAAAGTAAACACTTTAGAGCAAATAAATAACCAAAATTTGTTTTCGTGTCAAAGTGAATTTTATTGAGGTTAATGGGACATTATAAACACGAGTTAATTACTGTAAAAAATAAAATAACGCTAGCTTTCGACGATAACGTTCATATCAGGCATTATAAAGACGCTATTAGACTACTATTTACGTCTATAGTAAACACTATAGACGCTATTGTCAATGCATGAACAATTTTTACAACAATAAATCTAGTGTAAAATGTTGAATACATAAACCCAATTTTGGTTATTCTTAAGAAGAAAGGTTTAACACTAAAAAAGATTTATCGAATCTCTTCATGTCTATAACGTCAACTTTGTTCACTTTGTCACGAAAGCAAATCTTGATTATAATACATTATTATCTTGATTATTATATATATAATCTTGATACAATTCTATAACTCAATATTAATATATAATATTTTATTGATATATAATACAATGCAAGGTGGTAAAATAAATAAAATGTAATCTGAATAATAATGAAAATATAATAAAATGTAATGTAGGTAAAATAAATAAAATGTAATGTAGGTATTATAAAATATAGGTAAAATAGTTTCTAAATTTATAGAATACTATGGTTAATAATCTGTAGATGATTGATATTTTCGACATGTGCATTAATTACAGTTTTAATTCATTTATACTAATTATCTATTAATTTTGAATCTCTAGTATGAAATATTAATAGTTTTTAATATAATAAAATGTAATGCAGATAAAATAGACTCATAAAATAGATTTGAAAATTAAAAAATGCTATATACAATAATTTTGTAGAAGATTTATATATTATAGAGAATTTATACTATTTATCTGGTAATTTTGAATATATATTAAAGCAAAAATAAGTTTTTCTTTGTATTTTTCTACTTAATCTCTTTATGGCTTTTTCAATTATTGTAGTCATTTATAAATTTTGTTTTTTTTTTATTTTTTACTTTACCATAATCATTAAAATAAAGCTTGTTTCTAAATCTTAAATACAAATATGTGTTGGATTTTATTTTATAATTCATATTTTAGATTCTAATTTTCAATCCAGATCTGCATTTCATATTATCGGCAAAGCACTAGACCGCAGTTTAGTCGACGACGTTTTTTTTAATTTGCATGGTGGCACCTGTGTTTTATGTGCAAAGATAATTTTGCTGTTGACTAATTCCGATACGGCACTCTCTCAATTTACGACAAACTTTGTTCGCAGTATCGATACAAGCCTGGTTAACTATATAGCTCAACCGAATATTATTATAAATGGTAAACAAATATGTTTTCATTATCAAACGAACAATAAAAATATCTTCGAATCAACGTTAAAACCTTAATATAACATTAATAAATTATATTAATATAATTTTATATTTAGTAATTAAAAATTATAAATTTTTATTATATATTATTACATTTTATATTGTCCGCCCCGACAGCTGTATAATTTAAACATTTCTTCTTCCCATGCTATAGGGCTACTATCGCATTTAAATATCTACTTCCCGTGATATGTGCTACTTGATAAGTGATGCGTTATTTTAGATCGCTGTGACGGTTGTTTAATCAACCTTCACAGGGGTTGATTAATCAATTAATTAAACCTGGCATATAATCTAATTGTTTTTAAGTTATTTCCACGTGTAAATATGTTCCTCCTATTCAATTAATTAAGTTCTTTATCTACGTCCCCAAATCGTTTTTGGAATAGTATTTTTTTATTTATATAGTTCTTTATCTATATATAACCTGACATATTATTGTTTTTACCATAAAATAGCAAAAGTCCGACCTTTATTCTGTTAAAATCGAAGGTCATTTTGATTGAAATGACCTTCGATTGAATGAAACATTTCGTCACATTATCTTGTTCATATAATTAACCTCAAGTCACAAGTATTTACAAAAGTTATTTTTAGTTGATCTGAGCATGATTTATGTGTTGAGAACAATGTATAGCTTCAGTAACTTAGTAAACTGTAATTGAAGGGAAAATCTTATTAAATTATAACCTCTACTGTGCATCTGTCGCTATGCATTTTTAAATTAAAGAAATATTCAATCGTAGTAGCTGAGCATTTTGATCCAAAGAATACCTCAGTCTTTATACTACTTAAACTTATTTCTTAAGGATATGTTCAACCAGTGGAGTCTAAAAACCAAAAAAGTCAACCCTTATTACAAAAAAGATTTGTTTCATTTTTTCGGAATTTACAAATTGAAGGGGTTATTTCGGTTTTGTTTGTTACACCTGTCGCTGATTAGGATGTTTATTATTCTCTATTGTTTACCGCCTTATGAATGGTGGACACCATATATTTAAAACTTTGAAACTAGTCTCTATCTATACTGCGTTCCAAATCTTATTATGGTATAGTATTAACAATAATTCTGTAGTATGTAAATGACGCCTCTTGGTTTTGCCCGGGAATTAGGAACCGCTCGCTGGATCCTGTTAAAATCTCTCGGATCTCCGTTATCGTAAAATAGACTTGATTGTTTGTACGAATTTA
>WNNJ02002857.1:0-17544 GCA_012934845.2 Pomphorhynchus laevis | reverse complement strand
TGAATATTCAGGCGGCTAAATAACTGACCGGCTTGTATTAATCGTACGGCTAGTTCGTTAATAGACTAGCTCGGATCCCTCTAATGCCCCCAACAATGGATTAATCTTAAAATAGGGGTCATTGATATCTTGATAACAACAAAATATATTGGACTATCAGAAGATATGTAGATAACAAATATCTATCCCCATATCTTGTATATTCATTATATCCAATATATTCAATATATTTGATATATACAATATATTCCAAATCCAATATATTCTCGCAACATAATATATTGGACTATCAGAGGATATGGAGACAGCAAATATCTGAACAAAAATGCGAGAAACATATGAACCAGGACGGTGTAAAATGGCGAGATTTAGAGTGAACGGGCTAGCAGAACTACAAGTGAACAATTTAAAAGAGCAAGGACTGAAAGGGGGAGTGATTTTGCGAACAGACGAGGAATGACGGGCGGATGCTACAATACCACTATGATTAGAGAATTTAGAAGGAGGTGAGCTGAGGGGGCGGGCGGCATCGATTAGTGAGCAACTTGCAGAGAGCAAACAGCGAATGGATAAGTCGTCGGAATCGGAGTGTTAGGATTCGGTGAGGCAGAACAGATTAATGGATTTCTTGGTGAATAGGTTGATAATGAGATCGGATTTATAGAGAATAGATCTAGTGTTGAGAAAGCCGAAGCGGTAACCGTGTCCAATGGCGAATGGGGTTAGAGGAAAAGACACAGGGGAGATAGAGCGCCATCGAATTTTGGGCAGGTGTAGACAACTTGAAAACTTCCGTAGATGTTTCGGATGGAGAAAGATGTTGCGCTGTTTTCCACGCGACGGCGTTTTTTGATTCGGGCAAAAGGGAGTTAAGCAATTTAGGAAGGGTTGCGATAGGGGAAAATGCGGGTGGCTAAAGAGGAGATGAGTTTTAACTGTGTGGAGAAGACAGAGGGTGGGTGAGAGCGATGCTTTAAAACAATTTTCAAACGAGGGATTGAGAGGGATTAGCTCTTAAGATTTTTTAGGCGGATGAATGCGACAGGATAGATGTAGTTGAAAAAGGATGGGTTATCCACAGGAACAAGATACGAGATGATGGATATGAAGGCGGAAACATCGTGGTCGAGACGTGCTTGTGGATATAAAGAGATGGAAGAAGTGATATTAGTGACGATGACGCAAAGATCGCGAGAAGGCATGTGTTTCCGTAAAAGAAAACGAGTGACGTGAGTGGGTGAGATCAAGATATAAGAGCTGGAAGTTGATGATATGAAGGGATTAGGCTTGACATCAAGATACGAAGATGATAGGGATAATATAAAGAGTGGCAAGCACTATAAGGAAAGATTATGAGTAGAAGGATCGTGGAGGTTGGTGAAGCAAAGGTTGGTGAATGTGATTTTGATTAATGGATGTAGGTTATTGAGAAACAAAACAGGAGAAACGGAACAGGGGTGTTGGGGAGTGAAGATGACATGGAATGAGAAGTGTGTATGGTGACATGATCAGTGAGTATAGAAAGGACATTAGAAACGACTGGGTAGTCGTGTGTTTCGATTTTGTGCTTACAAAATTCACTAAGTTTAGACGACAATAATTGTTCCCTTGGACATTAGATATTAAATATTAGCAATATTATATATTACTATTAGATATTCTCGAATTGACACTTCATTAACACATGCTTGTTTAGCACAAAGTAAATTAGATAAGCACGATCTGCCAACGGTGAATCCATGCTGAAGTAAATCTAGTTGGTTCGACTGGCGCAATAAGATCTCTACATATTTATAAATAATGCGTTCAAAATTTTACTAAGAACACTAGTAAAGCTCATGGGTCTATAATTTTCAGGATTGTGCTCATCACCCCTCTTAAAAACAGGAACTACAGTGGTATTTCGCATTTATCAATTGACATTTGAAACAATTCAGTGAATACAGAGGTTAACAATTCAGTGAATACAGAGACTCAGCTATGCACATAAAATCGTTCAATCTTCTATCGTGTTATTCTTCATCGTGACCACATAATAAAATATCGTCCAAATATGCACAAGTTCCATGCAAATTCTCACGTTCAATAATCTTATCCATAAAACGCTGAAATCATGGAACAGCGTTTGCTATTTCAAATTGCAATCGACAGAATTGACATAAACGTCCATTTGCCTCAAAACCTGTATACAAACGATTTTGGTAGCAAACCTATAAAAGTTTCAGAGATTAATATACACAATTTCAGTTCCAGATTTCAGTTCCAGATTTCACTTCCAGATTTCAGTTCCAGATTTCAGTTCCGCTCGCGAAAAATCTTGTCCACCAAGATTGTAAAACAATCAAACTACAATCTTCGACGACAACCAACGACAACCTTCGACGACAACTAACGACAACCATCCGCTTGACAACCAGACCAATGCATCCGCCAGCATTGGTCTGGGTGGTCGTGTGTGATACAGAAGTTGAGGAGTAGGGTAACTGTAGTAGTCGTACTTATGTACAAAAACTGCATGTGAACTGTCTACGTTTATACACTGAGTGGTCGGATATTTTAACACGAACAAGTGTCTATATATCATAATCTTTGGAATCGCATCCGACTTCAAAACTGGTATAACCATCATTGCATTCCGATGTGGAAGATTCTTGATTAGGAACAGGGATCTGAGATCGCGCTTTTCTAGGCATGACCTTTTATCGATAGATTGAGCTCAATCCGCGAGCGTAGCGAGCGGAACTGACAGGAATAATCTGGAACTGACAGGAATAATCTGGAACTGACAGGAATAATCTGGAACTGACAGGAATAATCTGGAACTGACAGGAATAATCTGGAACTGACAGGAATAATCTGGAACTGACAGGAATAATCTGGAACTGACAGGAATGATCTGGAACTGACAGGCATAATCTGGAACTGACAGGAATAAATTTAAGTATTTAACAATCAAGACAATTTTAGCTAATGAAAATCAAAGGGAAATGGCTCGGAGGATAACAACAGAAAAATCTGATTTAGAACAGGGTGAATTAACCAAATAATGTCAGAATTAGATCAAAAATCGAAAACCACTGTAGAGCACGCCTCTATTAAAGGGTCTTCCTATTGGCTCTCTGCTCGAGTAAGCGATGACAGACGATTTTATTTAAATAATTTTGAAATACAAGCGGGAATGGCATGTAGATATGGATGGGACTTGCGCTGTACATCAACATCATGTATATGCAGAGAAGTTAAATCGACAGCTCACTTACTGTCGTGCAAATGGAAAGGACGGACCATAGTACGACATAATATAATCAAAGATATCTTGATTGACGAAGCCAGTGAAGTATTACGGAATGTAGAATCAGAACCGATCTCTCAACTGTTCCAGATACATTCGAGTTTTCAAACCAAACGACAACACGAGATTCCCGATCAAGAGCCAAATTATCTTGCACTGGACTAACGCACTCACAGACTGAGCGGACATTTTTGGATGTCACAATATTTAACCAATTTGCCCAGTCTTACGTAAGTCGAAGTTTTACACAATCATTTGAATACAATGCAAACAGAAAAAAGAATAAATATATTGAGCGAATTATTGAAATCGAAACGGAACCTTTATTCCGTTCGTAATTTTCATCTCAGGCGGACTAGCAAAGGAGGCAAATGCTTTCATCAAGAGACTAGCAACACTCGCATCAGTAATAATAAAGACTTTCTTAACTACACAAAAAAAAGAAAAAGAAACATGCAATAAACCAGATTAGACACAACAATAGAAAGTCAGTAGCTCTTCAGTCTTCTAACTCTTTTCTTCTTCTATGGCCTCAGGTCCAGGGGGATCTGAGCCCCCCAACCGATCCAACACGCCGCCTTCCGACTGAACCACCCGGGGTCTTTCACCCCCCGAAGAATCCAATCGGCGCGGACTATGCTGGTTAAACGAGAGACGAGGAGCTCAAGAAACCTTAGCCTTTGCTCTGGGGGACGTCCTCTTGAAAAGAAGACAAGTCCCGAGATAGCCCAGGTACCCCAAAGGCGCACCTGGGTTTTCCCTTTCAATAACAGATGCTGAGCCCGTTTCAGGGCCCACCTAGCTTTCTTCAGGATACGTTTGAGTCTATCCAGGTCAGCTTTCGCCGACCAGTTCACCGTAACAGTGAACCCCAGGTATTTTACTCGACTTGTGAAGGTGGGAAGTGGTTCAGAGGCAAATATGGAGGAGAGCGCAGAGAGTGCTAATCTCTTAAGTTTTTTCTTTGTAGCAGGTGTGCCATGAAAGACAACCACCTGCGATTTAGCTGAGTTTAAAATAAGATTGGATATGGGTAACTGATCTTTTAATCTTAAAAAGAAACGGCTGATGTCAGAGACTACGTCTTTACACCTGTGCCCAGTGAACAGTGCTGTGGTGTCATCAGCGTACACCACAAGACGTTGTTCGAGTTTAAATATTTTGAATAGTTTAATAGAGGCAGCAAGATATAAGATAGGAGAAAGTGGGGATCCTTGAGGTACACCCGTAATAGGGTAGAACTGACGCGCATCAGGGTCGTCTTCATAGTAAAATCGCTTGGTAAACAACAGGATCTCCACTCTGTTCAAAATTCTCGCAGGCAACCCGAGGGACCTGAGAGAAGAGATCACAAAAGGAAATGTAGATGCGGTCAAATGCAGCAGAAAAGTCAAGGAAAACAGCCACAACTAGACGATGGCTATTATCCCGACAAAACTGCTCCACCTCACCAACTGCTGAATGGACCGAGCGACCTTTGACGAACCCATGAAAACCTGGAGGGATCAAATTACGCCTACTTAAATGGTCGCGGATTTTACGCGCAAGCGCTTTTTCGTAAATCGACACGAGGGCATTTTGAATCGAAATGGGTCGCAGATCTTTAGGGCATGAGCAGGATTTTTTCTTAGGAATAAAAACACGCTTACTAATATTGATGCCTGCTACATCGGATGGGGAGGCTAAAAGCATTGTGACGGCCACCTCCCTTCTCTGATCAGCTGTCAAAAGCTGACAGACCCGAGAGGAAAGTGGAACGGCGGATTTGGAGATGCCCGGGAGTGGACCCCAGGAGTTAAGGATATCCGTAACAGATAGATCCCTACTCCTGAAGTTACACCAAGGCGGGATTGGTTGAGGTGATAGAGTGGCTCCATAGTTGTGTAGGGCCAGTGACTCCTCTAAAACTTTATCAAGGCCTACATTCCCTATCCAACGCAATGTTCTATCCTTCCAGCAAACAAACTTCTCCTTCTTGAAAATCTTCCAAAAGGAAGACTGAGAAGGATTAAGGCGAGCTATACTCGTCCTATCCCTACTCAGCTGGAACCTGTATCTAGTGCTCCAGTATTCATTCGAGAGAGCCTGTTTGGCGGAAGCAGAGAGATTAGGGAGGTTCAGTAATTTTGCTAGGACCTTGAGTTTTGTCGGAGTGGGATTGTATATACGACCTTTATAGGTAGTCGATAGAATCGCGGTAGCTTGCGAAAAGAGGTAGGTATTAAATTTGGTCAAACTCTCATTTCCTATTAAGGGAAAGAGTCGGATAGCCGCTTGAAAGAGGGCCACTCTGATCGGATCAAAGTGAAACCTCCTTCGAAGCAACATATCTTCCTCAATCCTCCAACGAATTAGGTCATGAGAGGTGGACAATTGCTGGCGCGACTGCTCCGTGCAGAATGGTTTTAACAACCACCTCGAGTGAAGCAGTAAAATGTCGAGGATAGAATTTGTTGATGTGCAATGAAAGGTAGGCATCAGTGAGCGATCCATCCTCCTATGGCAAAAATGTATGTTCGCTGCGACAACTTATAGGTGTAGCGCTGACAAAAGCAAACGCTTGGTGTCTGAAATGAGACGTAAAAAATTATTATTATTAAACTATCTTTTTTTGGGCCCACTTGCGGGTAACCTCGATTGTATGTTTTACTAAAATAAATGTTTCCATTAAAAAATTATTTAATTATTTATTATTTAATAATTTACATTTTATTTAGCCTTATTTTAAAGTTTCTATTTTATATTACTAAATATATTATTTATTTAGTGGTATATTTAGGACTTCGTGGTATACCACGAAGTCCTATGCGCAGAATAATAAGAAAAAGAAATCAAAATATAGATCCTGCACCTGGTCAATTAACGCGGTCGCGTGCATCATCTGTGGTATCATCTGATTCTGAAAAATATGTTGAAGCGAGTGGAGTAGAATTGTTACCAGTTCAAGATGTTCCTCAAAATGTGGTTGAAGCCACAGTTGAACAAGTTTGAGTTAAAAAGGCTGATAAAAAAGAAACCTTAAAAAAATTTTGGTTTCTAATAAACATACATTCCAGATTTCAGTTCCAGATTTCAGTTCCAGATTTCAGTTCCAGATTTCAGTTCCAGATTTCAGTTCCAGATTTCAGTTCCATTTCCGCTCGCTACTTACAACTAACGACTTGCAGACTAACGGAGTTTAAACATTCTTGATTATAACTAACTAATTAACATTTTATTATGGCAAAGAGAAAGCTAACTAAAAATGTCGGCCAGCAACTCAAGTCCGTCAAAGAAGCTTACATCGAAAAGCAAATTGGATGCGACAACAATAACTGCAATGTTTGGACTCACGTTGCCAATCCTTTCACTGACGAGGACAACGTTTTAAATCGGAATTTCCTCTGCGGCTTCTGTTGTGCTGCCCTCGTAGGTAAGCTAATGAAGAATGACCACTCAAACGGTGGAGACGTTCTGAACGCTAACAAAACAGATTTGTGCTCAATAAATAAACTTGATGATATCTCTCAGTCGACTCAGACCGCTGTTATACATGGAACATCAACAAACGACAACATATCTTCCAATCTATCGTCGTCATCCGTTTGCTTACTAACTCCTTCGTCATCTATGAAACCCGTTCTTGAAACTTCTCTAACACATACTCCTCCTTTAACTACGGATAAAACTTCCCATAATTTTCATCTTCCTAACAATGCAAACAGTAAAGGCCTTTATCTCGAACCTCATTTTTCCTATTCATACCCACATCTAAAAAACAACTCATACTTCTTTCTTTTCTTCACGTACTCCTTACTCTACCTCTACCGTATCACTTCTCAATAATTTACATCCTTCGGTCAAAATTATCTCCAGTAACATCCCCGTTCAACCAATTCAACAATCAACTTCTGTCACACATGCTCCAACCGTATCACCTATCAATAATTTACATCCTTCCGTCAAAATCATCTCCAGTAACATCTCCGATCAACCGATTCAACACTCCACTCGTGTCACACTTGCTCCAAACTATCTTAAATCTTCACTTAGCACCCCTGTCATTCCCACGTTTATCTGCTCTTCTGCCTCTACTGCTACCAGGTCTTTCCGTCCACCACTACGTAATCGTTTTCCTTCGCGCGATCGATGCATTATCATATCTAATTTAAAGGTTTCCGAATCTGCTTCTCCTCAATGTCGCCTCGATGATGATGTATCTGCTTTCAGGTCTATCCTAGCAACCATTCTTCCCGATAATAATCCATCCCTCTTCAATAATATCGTTTCTGTATCTTTGATCCGTTTAAACAAATCCACTAAATTCAATCATCTCAGTCCTCCACTCCTAAAAATCGTTTTCCGACATAGTTCACATGCATCCTTGGTACTTTCCCAACGTTTCAAACTTCTTACCACTTCGTCTACCAGTCGTATCTTTCCCGACCGCTCCCCATCTGATATTGCCCAGCTCAATTTAGCTCGCATTGAGAAACATCGACGTGAAACAAACGACGAGTCATCCTTATCTATACGTAAAATCAATGGAAATTTTCACGTTGTGCACACAAGGCCAAATATTCGATGGCGTCCCATTTCTCCCACTTGTCTTCTTCGCTAGTCGATCTCGCTCCTAAGCATACTTTTCGTCTTAGTCTATTCAACACTCGCTCCATTCTTCACAAAGCTGATATGCTCCTTGATATCTTCGATCAATTATCTATCGATATTCTCTGCATTACCGAATCCTGGCATTGTGACTCCGACGATCTTGTTATTCGTCGTCTATGTCGCTCTGATTGTTCTTTAGTTGAATCAGCTCGTCCAATTGCCTCTCATACATCTACTGCTTTTAACCATGGCGGTATAGTTGCCATTGCTCGTCACCCAATGTCTTTACGTAAAATTAACGTTAACATCCGTTACACCTCGTTCGAATTACTCATATGCAGATTATCAACTCCTTTCCCTCTGGAACTTGTGATTGTATACCGTCCAGGTTCAGTTGCCCCATCACGTATATTCTTTAACGACCTTGCAGATCTTATGTCTCACTGTTCATTGTCTTATACTCCTTCTTTTGTTCTCGGTGACTTTAACATTCGTCTTGATCGCCCGGCTGACTCTGACTCTATCACTTTAACTAATCTTTTTTTTTCTGATTTTAACTATAAATTACTTTCAACAAGCCCAACTCATATTCTCGGCGGTGCTCTCGACATCATTGCTGTTCCTAACTGCTTCAATGACTATACTTCCTTGTCAATTACTGATCCTGGTTTGTCCGATCATTTCCTTGTCACTCTTACTCTTACTCGTCCCCATCCTCCTTCTCCGCCTTTACCATTATCCACACCAAGTCGAGCCTGGAAACTTCTCGATATACCTATTCTCTGCACAGCCTTACTCAATTCTTCACTATTTTCACTTCCTCTTAACTATCTCTCTCACGATGATCTCTGCATTCTGTTTAATTCTGAACTTATGTCTATCATCAATAAACTTCTGCCTAGTCGACTCCGATGCTCTAAGCGCTTGCGCCATGCTCCCCGGTTAGATTCTGACTGTAGTCTTTCTAAGCGTCGACTCTGTCACTCTTTTCGTGTGTATAATCGCTTTCTTAAACGTTCAACCAACTCACTAACTCTAAATCTCCGTGATTCCTACTTTTTTCTACGCCGTTCACATCTTATTCTTATACGTACTAAACGTACTATCTTTTGGCGAAATCAACTCGAGTCATCTTCCAACTCTAAATCTCATTGGAAAATCTTAAACTCAATTCTTTCACGATCATCTACTTCTTGTAATATAAATCCTGATGAATTTTCTTCTTATCTACAAACTAAACTATCTAATTTATATTCCCTACTACCCGTAGCCCCCTTGTACCCAATCTTCTCTTAAAATACTTCCCTACCAGAACTATTCCACCTTCTTCCCGTTTCGTCTGATGAAGTTTCTTCGGTTCTGCTGTCATTACCTAATAAAACCTCTCCTTCTGACCCAATTCCCACTCACTTGCTTAAAAATATCTGCTCCTCTATCTCACCCTTCCTAACCACATTGTTCAACTCGTCCATCCGTAGCCGTACATTTCCTTCCATCTGGAAATGCGCCACTGTTCGTCCTCTCATCAAAAAGCAATCTCTCGACTCCTCACTACCATCTTCGTACCGTACAATCTCTCTTTCTCCAACCCTCTCTAAACTCTTTGAGCGTCTCGTTCTTAAGCAAGTTAATACATATCTCTATTCCTCTAACTTATTTCCTCCCTTCCAAGCCGCTTTTCGCTCTAATCACTCTACTGAAATTGCCTGTCTTAAAGTTTATAATGACTTACTCATCTCGCGCGATCATAAATTATGTAGTGTCATAGTTTCTCTTGATCTATCGTCTGCTTTTGACATCGTCGATCACTCGATTCTTCTACATCGCCTTCGTCATGATTATGGCTTCTCTTTACCCACTGTATCATGGTTTTCTTCATATCTATCAAACCGTACATTTCGCGTCTATTCTAACTCTTCTCTCTCCCATCCTTCATCCATCCCGACCGGTGTTCCACAAGGCTCCGTATTAGGCCCTATGCTTTTCTCTCTTCTTCTCGGTGACTTGTCTTCGATTTCTCATAAATTTAACTTCCATGTTATGCAATATGCTGATGACATTCTCATCTATGCTCACGCACCTGCTTATCGTATTCATGATCTTAGTGTTTCTGCTTCCGACTGTCTTGTCTCAATTTCCAATCATCTTTCTTCCCTTCGCCTTTCTCTGAATCCTGATAAATCTAAAATTATGTGGATCCTACCTCGAAGCTTCGGCGTAGAACCTCCTTCCGTATCATTAAATTCTACAATTCTTCCTATCGTTGATAATCTCGTTTTCCTAGGCTTCCATTTTGACAACCGACTTTCACTTAAACCTTTCGTTAGTGATAAAGTACGCTCATCTACCTTGATACTCCGCAATCTCCGTCAAGTTCGTAGATTGATCGATTTCCCTTCTTGTATGACTCTCATATCTTCTCTTCTTTTCTCAAGACTTGATTACTGTCTTAGTCTATTTTCCAACTCACCTAAATCCACTCTTATTCCTTTACAACGCATCATCAACGCTGCCGTCCGAGTTCTCTTCCGTCTTCGTCGTTTTGATCATACATCCCACTATCTTGTTTCTCTCGATTGGCCTACCATTTATTGTCGTGTTCAAATTCGTCTTCTTATCATTGCTTTTTGCCTTATAACTTCTCATACCCCTTCATATCTTAACCTTCCCTTTCTCGACAATTCTCGTACTGTGTATTGTGCTCTGCATTCCCGTAATTGCCTTCTTTTACATGTCCCAATCTACTCTACCTCTTATGGCTTCCGCTTCTTCGTTGTGGCTGATCCTCTCTTGTGGAATCAACTGCCTATTCATATCCGCCAATCAACATCTATGCCGTACTTCAAACGCCAAATCCAATTCTATTTCAACAATTAACTAACTATCTGTGACTTTTGATGTTCTTTTTTTGTTTGTTAGTGGTCATGTAAGCGTGCATTTTGCACGCATTTGCCACGTTAAATAAATTATTGTATTATTTTGTATATATTATACGCATCGCCTGCTTGTTATCCCGAAACTACTTATGAGCGTCGTGCATTGGAGAAAGTGTTCAGATCAATAACTAAATTAGTCATTTTAAATCGATATTTCTATTTAAATCGATACTTTATGTTACGCCGATGATAGATCTAATCTCGAATAAACTTTTTAAGTTTTGACACATTGGCAATCATCTCTTGTTTATTTGGTAGAGGGTAAAGATCCAATGGTGTATAGTAGTTTATGGTTTACAAGAAACATATTTTTGCATGAGCATTCATGCATACCATATAATATAAAATATAATACATCAAATAATGAAATTGTTAAGAATTGCAACAATATGTAATGATATTGGCTTTCTTCAAAATCATTTAAATAATTTAATAGATACATATTTTAAACTAGGTTACTATAAAAATAACATCAAGCAGAAAATAGTAAAATATATAAATCAACACAATAATATAAAGAATAAATTTAAACTCTTAAGTGGCAAATTTTTATGGATGGATAATAAATAATATACTTTGTATTAGAATAAGATACTAGATAGTTATTTCAGAGGAAATACATCATTAGCATGTATTTGGCCCCGCTGCTATGTTGGGTAGAGGAGTTAGGGGCCGAAACATGATAGCATAGCAGTTCCTCCTGATGACCTCTAATTCTTATTCTGATACAACGTCTGTTATTTATTAGTCAATTCATAAAAATGACGTTTATTTTAAATTTTATTTTTTATTTTATTTTTTTAACTTGATTTAAATTATAGAAAATCTAAAAACAATTTTTAATTTTATTATTTAATTATTAAATTTTGATTTAGCATTATTATGTTTTGTTTATTTTATAATTATATTAAATACGTAGACTCAGTTAGCTGATTTAAGTTGTCAAATAATCGATGACCATCCTTGGTTTATGATGTTGTGATCGTGCAACCAACACATGAGCTTTCCATGCGGATCTGCTAGGTTCAATGATGCCATCCTTTAGAAGCCGCTGCACTTCCTGTCGTATAAATTTGAAATCCTCCACTCTAAAACGTCTTGATTTCGTAGCAATCGGTTTTATATTTGTCGTTATGTTAGATAATAGGTCTGACGTATTGAGTTTTGCGTCGATAATAAGGGCAATGATTACAGGATCAGACTTTTCGTTGAGCGATAATGCCAAAGATTCCAAATTTGATAAAAATTCAATTTCAAGAATGATCGGAAAGCATAAATTCTCCATTACGAAAAATTTCACGTTCGAATGTATATTCTGATCCATTGTAATATCAGCAGTACAATACTCCCTGATTTGTTTGACTGTTATTGAAAAAGCCATAGACACGAATCCCTTACATTTGTGTTTGAATACCTTCAATGTTCGGGCAGTAATTTTTTTTTAATTTTTTTTTATAATAACAACTTTATTGAAAAAGAAAAGTAAATTTTACAGAAATTAGGTTCCCGTAAACGGGCCTATAAATGAGATTTATTGTCAGGAAAGATGTCTTCTTCTTGATCGCGGCATTCGCAGACATAGTGAAGAAGACATAATTAGACTTCGAGCACAGCGCAAAACTCGCTGTGGTGGGTTGTCATAAGATTAATAGGTTTGGAACAGCTGGAACGTGGCGAGCGTAAGCATGCGGAAACTGATCGTGCGATTTCAAAACTGATGTCTCGTTTCATCTTTATGGCTAGATCGGGCAGTATAATAATGATAATAATTTTTTTTTAAATTTCTTTGATAAACGATTTACATGTGTATAAGTTACTAAGTTATAAAAAATTCAAAGGTCGACAGACAAAATCTTGAAGGCATTCTCTCTCTTCTGCGTTGGTGGGTGCGAGGTGGTCACTGACCTGAGGATTGCCGCGGAACCTTCTGGGGGCTCGAAGACAGGCTGATGCGGATCTGGCGACTGCGAACGCCAGTCGACGTTTTATGTTGATCATAGTTTCAGCGTAGCTGACTGTGCTTCGAGCGGACTTCGCTTTTGCGATTTTCTTTATCAGCGTGCTGGCTTGATTTCTAAGTCCGCCTGAAGAGAATATGACTGGTACGAACGAGCTGTATTCCACTGTGGTAATTCTTTCTCCGTATTTGGACGTCTTCCTGTTTTCGTTGAACTCGAACGAAGAGTCAGGGTTGCGGTTGATGAACGATTGAACAAAGATTGAGAAGACGCTGACATCGATAAATGTCCGCTCGTACCGTGCACCGTATAGTCCTGACCCTACCACATCCAAACGAGCGCCGTAGTCTCGCGATGTCGAAGAAGAGTTGAATTGAAGGTTGTCTGGAACCGGAGACAGTTGGGGTTCAATCTCGACACTATGACATACGCTTGTTAGTTCGCGTGCGATGATGTCACGTACCCCGTCGTGACATCCCTCCCTTTTTGCATGCGAGTGCGTGTCCGATTTCGAGGTTCGCGCCGCATGGGCAACGTTTTCCTATTAAGTCCACTGGCAATTGGCCGTATCGTGTTGAGATGGCGTCTGTGAATTCTTTTGCGGTAACGTGGAAATTTTCGTGGCGTAATGGTAGGGCGCTTAACCAAGCAGATGCTCCGTCTTTTGATGCGTGTTCGATAATCTTTTTGGTCGCTTCGGTAAACGAAGGGTTGATTCCGTTTGCGCGTCTCTCGAAAGCTAACCTGCGACGAACGGCGATCTGATTGGTGGTCATTTTCTGGGCCTCTCGTAGTGGGTCTCTAGTATGATTGCTGTCGTAATTCGAACACATACTGACAAAGTCTTCGTCATCTAGAGGGGCCACGAATAGTGGGTCGCACACCCCCAATCCTCCCATTTTGAGTGGTGAAGTCAGAATTTCGTACCACTCATCACCGCATGCCCCAGCTGTAAGTCTTGTAAGTAGTAAAGATTTAAGTGCATTGGCTAATCCGATAGCCAGATCGGTTCGCAGCGGCAAGTTCGTAGTACATGTGTCCACTTAGCTTGGACGGCTCGAGTAAGTCCGACGTAGGCGACTTGTGGATCGATCGTTGCGACATCAGATAGTCGAGAAATGAGAAATTCCCACTTGCTTGACAATTGGGAGATCGTTGACTCGTCAAATGCCACGGAACCAATTGGGGCACCAAGTAAAAACAACCCTGAGTGGGAAGCTTGCATGTGGGGTGAGGGAAGCTCGCTTTGACTGAGCGGGAGATCAGAAAGAATTTGTGATTTCGTTGGGTTGACGTGATATCCATATTTTGGCCCTTCATTGACAAGAATATCCCAAACTTTTTTCAATTGTTCGGGAGTGCCGACGAAGTTGGCATCGTCTGCGTACCATTTCTGCTTGATGTCGGGAACAGATTGCTGAATCGAATCAATCAACGGCAGGGATGCTAGGGAGAATCCGGCCATGGCGAACGGGTCGCCTTGCGTAAATCCTTCCGTCGAGTGTAAGCTGCAGCCGCCCAACGTAAGCTCTGCTGGAGTTTGGTATATATTATGCATGACACGGGAGAGGGAAGGGCATATGAAATCAATGTTATGTAGGGCCACTGCTCGGTTTATTGAGTTGAAGGCGTTGGATGCATCGATTGTCATCAGACAAAGGTCGGTGCGGGAGTGGTAGGCATTTCTTATCGAGTGAATGGCGTAGTCGATTCCGCTTCTTTGTCCTGCGGCAAGCTGTACCTTATCGCAAACGTCCTCGATGTCAGTGCGGACTATCTGTAAAATGGCCTTGCTAATTATGCGTCTGGCGGTATCACAGATTCCAATGGGTCTTATGCCGCCATTTTTCTTTTCGAGTGCAATCAGTCTACATGCCGTGAAGGCGTCTAGTGTGTGCGCGTTAACTTGTTCGGTAGCTATGAAGATTGCAAAGTAAGCCAAGGATCGGGCTAGCGTTTGTGATTGTGTGCCGAATCGTGTGAGCATGTGACGCCAAGCACAAGCGTCGAGACCGGAAGGTCCGGCTCCTCCTTTGGTGTGTTCACAAGCTCGTATGATAGAGATCTCATCTAACGCTAGGAAACGACATGAGTGGTGCTCTTTCGACTTTCTGTATGAGGAATGCATTAGGACGTCGGGGTGTGGGTCGGTGGCGGGGGTGGAGGTCTTGTAACATTGATTTTACAGTCTTCCCGCTTATGGTGATGTCAGGTGAAAGCACTAATGAAGTTGTTTCGTCTTCTAGGACGGAAGTGCCGGCCGTTATCTTTCCTTGTGCCAACAGATTGCAATAGCGTCTGATCCAGTCGACGACGTTTGTTCGGGTTTGCGAATCGCGGCAGCGCTGTAGGTATTTTGCTTCTTCGAAGAGGGAATCGAACTCTTTTTGTTTCCACTGAGTTAGCCTCCGTTCAATAGTTTTGCGGACTAGTGAAGCTTTCCTCGTCGGAATACGTTGCAACACGCATTGAGAAAAAACGACTGCAGATTTTAGGGCTAATTACTCGTCTTCATGGGTGAAATCTGCTTTGTTATAGAAGGCTGCAAGGATTTCAACGAACTTGTGGCTGGCGGTGCAAGTGGAGAGCGTGAGGAGGTTAGGCCTCCATTGTATGACTTCTTTGTATATTTCTCCGATCGTAGTAGCGGAGCCACTTCTTGTTTGTGAAGTGGCTGACGTAATCAGTGATTGTACGGTAGGTTGTGAGTTGCAGACGGCGTTCGTCGCAAGTTCGGTGTTGTGAATCGGAACATTAACTTCATTCTGAATGGGCTGCGAATTGGCGAAGCCATCGTGAAATATTTCGTTGGGCGCGCGTTTGTTGGTGCAGTTTGTAGCCGAGCAGTTGATACACGGTGTGTTGCCCCGTTCGCAGCGACAACCCTTGCATTTCGCATTGGGTCCGTTGCACCCACAACACTTGACTGTTGAGCTTGGCATGCCGCGTGGCATTTTAACACTTGTATGGTTGTAGATTTACAAGACGGCGAGCGTGAGCGAGCCGACGCAGTCCTTGTATGTTATTTATTTTAAGTATTTAACAATCAAGACAATTTTAGCTAGTGATAATAATAATTTATTTTAAGTATTTAACAATCAAGACAATTTTAGCTATTAATAATACAAATTTATTTAATGTGGCAAATGCGTACAAGCTGTACGCTTACAAGTCCACAAACAAAAATGAAAAAGTCAAGCAGATAAATTGTTAAAATGGGATCGGATTTGTCGTTTGAAGCACTGCAGGGAAGTTGATTGGTGTATATGAATGGGCAGATGATTCCACGATAGAGGAGCAGCACCAGGAAGGAGCGGAGTCCAAAGGAGGTAGAGTAGTTTGGGACATGTAAAAGAAGGGAATTACAGGAACGCAAGGAACAGTAAACAGGACGAGAATTATCAAGAAAAGGAAGGTTGAGAAATGAAGGGGTATGAAAAGTTACAAGGCGGAAAGCAACGATAAGAAGACGAATTTGAACACGACAATAAATTGTAGGCAAATCGAGAGAAGCAAGATGGTAGAATGTATGATCAAAACGACGAAGACGGAGGAGAATTCGGACGGCTGCGTTGACGATGCGTTGTAGGGGAAGAAGAGTGGATTTAGGTGAGTTGGAAAATAGACTAAGACAATAATCGAGTCTAGAAAAAAGGAGAGAAGATATTAGAGTCATACATGAAGGGAAATCGATCAATCTACGAACTTGACAGAGGTTGCGGAGTATCAAGGTAGATGAGCGTACTTTATCTCTAACGAAAGGTTTAAGTGAAAGTCGGTTGTCAAAATGGAAGCCTAGGAAAACGAGATTATCAACGATAGGAAGAATTGTAGAATTTAATGATACGGAGGGAGGTTCGAAGCCGAGGCGTCGAGGTAGGATCCACATAATTTTGGATTTATCAGGATTCAGAGAAAGGCGAAGGGAAGAAAGATGATTGGAAATTGAGACAAGACAGTCGGAAGCAGAAACACTAAGATCGTGAATACGATAAACAGGTGCATGAGCATAGATGAGAATGTCATCAGCATATTGCATAACATGGAAGTTAAATTTATGAGAAATCGAAGACAAATCACCAAGAAGAAGAGAGAAAAGCATAGGGCCTAATACGGAGCCTTGTGGAACACCGGACGGAATGGACGAAGGATGGGAGAGAGAAGAGTTAGAATAGACGCGAAATGTACGGTTTGATAGATATGAAGAAAACCATGATACAGTGGGTAAAGAGAAGCCATAATCATGACGAAGGCGATGGAGAAGAATCGAGTGATCGACGATGTCAAAAGCAGACGATAGATCAAGAGAAACTATGACACTACATAATTTATGATCGCGCGATATGAGTAAGTCGTTATAAACTTTAAGACAGCAATTTCGGTAGAGTAATTAGAGCGAAAAGCGGCTTGGAAGGGAGGAAATAAGTTAGAGGAATAGAGATATGTATAAACTTGCTTAAGAACGAGACGCTCAAGGAGTTTAGAGAGGGTTGGGAGAAGTGAAATAGGACGGTACGAAGATGGTAGTGAGGAGTCGAGAGATTGCTTTTTGATGAGAGGACGAACAGTGGCGCATTTCCAGATGGAAGGAAATGTACGGCTACGGATGGACGAGTTGAACAATGTGGTTATGAAGGGTAAGATAAAGGAGCAGATATTTTTAAGCAAGTGAGTGGGAATTGGGTCAGAAGGAGAGGTTTTATTAGGTAATGACAGCAGAACCGAAGAAACTTCATCAGACGAAACGGGAAGAAGGTGGAATAGTTCT
>WNNJ02002856.1:0-11907 GCA_012934845.2 Pomphorhynchus laevis | reverse complement strand
ATCTTTTGAATAAATTTAATGAATGACACTATGACGAAAATAAATGAATTGACTGATATGAATACTGATGGTCTGATAACCAAGTTTTTAGTGTACGATAATTCAGCAGTTTGAATTGATCTCTTTTAGAAAATGCTATTTGTTAAAAGTATAGCAGGCAGCCTAGGAGTCATCGAGATGAATCATACTACAGATGAATGCTTTTGTTCATCTTTGACGTTTAGGAGTGACATATCGTATTTTGATCGTTATGAATTGACCAGTTACCCGACAGCCACTTGCACTATTTTGCCGTATTTCATTGAAATCTATGACAATTGTTATCGTGCATGTTTTATGCAATCTTAATGATACAAATGCCAAATTCTTTTAAAGGATAAAAAATGACAAAATGTCGCATTTTTAAAACCACTGATATAATTACCGATGATTTTATAAGCAAGTTTTAAGTTTTCTATAATTTTGTCGCTTAAAAATGCGATTTTAAGAAAATGCGATTATTCAAAAGTCAAGCAGACAGCCAAAACGTCAATAAGATAGCTTATACTAATGATAAGTGCTTTTAGTTATCTTTGACGTTTAGCAGTGACCAAACGTATGCAGATCGTTTGTGTTAACCAGTAATTAACTAACAGCAGCTTTCAACATATTGCCGTATTTTCTAAAAACACATAACCATGTTTATCATACATGTTTGATGCAAGCCTATTGATATTATACCAAATTCTTAAAAAATGATAACAAAAAATGACACCATGGCGCCTTATAAAAACATCTGATATGAATAACAATAATCTGGTAAGCAACTTTTATATTTACCATAAATTTGCGCTTAAATTAAGCGATTTGTAAAAAATGCTATTTTTAAAAGTCAAGCAGAGAGCCAAAACGTCATCGAGATTGATCATACGATTAAATAGTGCGTCCAGTCATCACTGAAGTTTAGACGCGACGAATAGTAGGCTTATCGTTGACTGCGCACTATTTTTTATCTACATTACCCTTCAACATTTTGACCTGTTTCAATGAAGTGCTGGACTGTTTTTATTATGCTTGTTTAATGCAATTTCAATGATACACTTCGAGATGCATCATACTACATATGATTGCTTTTGTTTATCTTTGACGCTTAGAAGTAACGAATAGTATTCTGATCTTTTTGGTAGACTAGTTATTACCTGACAGCAGCTTTGAAAAATTGTAGTATTCCATTGAATTTATGACCATTGTAATCATGCATGTTTAATGCAATCTTAATTTGACAACTGCCAATGTCTTTTGTAGGATAACAAAATTGCACAAGAAAAGATCATTAAAACGACAGATAAATATAAAAATGATCTTATAAGCTAGTTTTAAGTTTACTATAAATTTGCCGCAAAAATTAAGACAATTTTTAGAAAATGGTATTTTTTAAAAGTCAAGCCCACAGCCGAAACGTCATCAAGTTAGCCTGTACAACAGAAAAGTTCTTCCGTTCATCTTTGACGTTTTAAAGTGATTAATAGTATGATGATCGTTAGTGTTGACCTGTAATTATGGGACAGCAGCTTTCAAAATATTGCCGTACTCCATTAAAATCCATGACCATTGTTATTATGCTTGTTTGATGCAATTAGAATGATACACATGCCAAATTCATTTGAATAATAAAAACGACACAATCCTGCATAATTTAAACACTTGATATAAATAAAGATAGTTTAAAAGGAGCAACCTTAAAGTTTACTATAATTTTGCGCTAAAATTAAACAATTTATAGAAAATGCTATATTTTCAAAGACCAGGTAGACCTCAAAATATAAATTAAAATAACTCATAATACTGCTTAGTTCTTTCAGTAATCATGGAAGTTTAGACGTTACAAATAGTATGCTGATCGTTAACTGTGGACATTTTTAATAAACAGCAGCTTTTAAGATTTTGGCATATTTCAATGAAAATGCTAGACTGTTGTTATTACGCTTGTTTAATCCAATCTTAATGATACATATGACAACCTTTTGAATATATTTAACGAATGATCTTATGACGCAACAAATGAATTGACTTATATGAATAGAGATGTCTGATAAGCAAGTTTTTTGTTTACGAGAATTTAGCAGTTTGAATAGAGCTATTTGGAGAAAATGCTATTTTTCAAAAGTCAAGCAGGCAGCCGAAACCTCATCGAGATAGATCATACTACAGATAAGTGCTTTCGTTCATCTTTGCCGTTTATAAGTAAAATAGAATTCTGATCGTTATGTGTTTAACAGTTAACCGACATCAGCTTTCGACATATGCCGTATTCCATCGAAATCTATGACTATTGATTTCATGCATGTTTTATACAATCTTAATAAAACAAATGCCAGATTCTTTAAAAGAATAAAAAAATGAAACAATGTCGCATTTTAAAAACGCTTGATATAAATAAAGATAAATTATAATCAAGATTTAAGTTTTTTATAATTTTACCGCTACATTAATGCGATTTGTAAAAATACGATTTTTTAAAAGTCAAGCAGACAGCTAAAACGTTATCAAGATATTCATACAACTGATGAGTTCTTCTAGTTATCTTTGACGTTTAGAAGTGACCAATAGTATGCTGATCGTAAATGTCGAAAAGTTATTAACTAACATCTGCTTTCAACATATTGCCGTATTCTCTGACAATCAATGAGCATGGTTATCATGCATTTTCGATGCAATCCTGATAATACTTATGCTAAATTCTTGTAAATGATAAAAATGACACAATAAAGCTTCACTTAAAAGCCTCATATAAATAAAGAAAATCTGATAACCAACATTTATGTTTACTATAATTTTGCCACTAAAATTAAGCGATTTATAGAAAATGGTATTTTTAAAAGTCAAACAGAGAGCCAAATCGTCATCGGATGAATCATACCACTGATTTAGTCTTTAGACAGTAAAAACGTTTAGACGTTACAAATAGCATGCTGATCGTTTAGTGTAGACGTTTTTATCTACAATAGTTTTTAACATTTTGACCTTTTTAATTTAAATGCTAGACTGTTGTTATTATGTTTGTTTTATGTAATCTTTGTAATACATATGACAATATTTAAGTAACTTAAGGAATGACACCATGACGCAACAAATGAATTGACCTTCATAAATAGAGATGGTCTGATAAGCAAGTTTTTAGTTTACGAGTATTCATCAGTTCGAATTAAGCTATTTAGGGAAAATGATATTTTTTCAAACGTTAAGCCGGCAGTTGACACGTCATCGAGATGACTCATACTACAAATTAGTGCTTTTGTTCATTTTTGACGCTTAGAAGTAACAAATAGTAATCTGATCAATAAGGGCTAACAAGTTTTTGCCCGACAGCAGCTTTCAAAATTGCCGTAGTCCAGTAAAATCCATTGCAATTGTTATCATGCATGTTTGATGCAATCTTGATTATACAAATGCCAAATTCTTATAAAAGATAAAAAATGACACAATTAAGCATCATTAAGACGACTGATTAATTTAGAAAGGAACTAATAAGAAAGTTTAAAGTTTACTATAATTTTGGCGCTTAAATTAAGCAATTTATAAACAATGCTATTTTTTAAAAGACAAGACGACTGCCAAAACGTTATCGAAAATAGCTAATACAACACAAGAGTTCTATAGTTTATCTGTTACGTTTAGAAGTGATTACTATAATGCTAATCGTAAGTGTTGACCAGTTATTAAGCAAAGGCAGCTTTCAATATATTTACGTATTCCATCGAAATCCATGACGATTGTTATCATCCTTGTTTAATGCAATCTTAATGATGCACATGCCAAATCTATTTGAATAATAAAAAATGACACATCCTGCATCATTAAAACGACTGATAATAATAAATATAATCTGATAAGCAACCTTTAAATTTACTATAGTTTTGCCGCTACAACAAGGCAATTTATAGAAAATTTACTTTTCAAAAGTCTGGCAGACAGTTAAAATGTAATAAAGATGGCTCATAATACTGCTTAGTGCTTCCAGTCATCGCGGACGTTCAGACGTGACGAATAGTATGCTGATCGTTGACTTTTGACAAATTTAACTAACAACAACTTTCAAGATTTTGCCCTATTTCAATGAAATGCTGGACTGTTGTTATTATGCTTGTGTAATTCAATCTCAATAATACCTATGACAATCTTTTGAATAAATTTAATGAATGACACTATGACGCAATAAATGAATTGACTGATATGAATACTGATGGTCTGATAACCAAGTTTTTAGTGTACGATAATTCAGCAGTTTGAATTGATCTCTTTTAGAAAATGCTATTTGTTAAAAGTATAGCAGGCAGCCTAGGAGTCATCGAGATGAATCATACTACAGATGAATGCTTTTGTTCATCTTTGACGTTTAGGAGTGACATATCGTATTTTGATCGTTATGAATTGACCAGTTACCCGACAGCCACTTGCACTATTTTGCCGTATTTCATTGAAATCTATGACAATTGTTATCGTGCATGTTTTATGCAATCTTAATGATACAAATTCCAAATTCTTTTAAAGGATAAAAAATGACAAAATGTCGCATTTTTAAAACCACTGATATAATTACCGATGATTTTATAAGCAAGTTTTAAGTTTTCTATAATTTTGTCGCTTAAAAATGCGATTTTAAGAAAATGCGATTATTCAAAAGTCAAGCAGACAGCCAAAACGTCAATAAGATAGCTTATACTAATGATAAGTGCTTTTAGTTATCTTTGACGTTTAGCAGTGACCAAACGTATGCAGATCGTTTGTGTTAACCAGTAATTAACTAACAGCAGCTTTCAACATATTGCCGTATTTTCTAAAAACACATAACCATGTTTATCATACATGTTTGATGCAAGCCTATTGATATTATACCAAATTCTTAAAAAATGATAACAAAAAATGACACCATGGCGCCTAAAAAAAATATGATATGAATAACAATAATCTGGTAAGCAACTTTTATATTTACCATAAATTTGCGCTTAAATTAAGCGATTTGTAAAAAATGCTATTTTTAAAAGTCAAGCAGAGAGCCAAAACGTCATCGAGATGGATCATACGATTAAATAGTGCGTCCAGTCATCACTGAAGTTTACGCGATAGTAGGCTTATCGTTGACTGCGCACTATTTTTTATCTACATTACCCTTCAACATTTTGACCTGTTTCAATGAAGTGCTGGACTGTTTTTATTATGCTTGTTTAAAAAGCAACTTTTATATTTACCATAAATTTGCGCTTAAATTAAGCGATTTGTAAAAAATGCTATTTTTAAAAGTCAAGCAGAGAGCCAAAACGTCATCGAGATGGATCATACGATTAAATAGTGCGTCCAGTCATCACTGAAGTTTAGACGCGACGAATAGTAGGCTTATCGTTGACTGCGCACTATTTTTTATCTACATTACCCTTCAACATTTTGACCTGTTTCAATGAAGTGCTGGACTGTTTTTATTATGCTTGTTTAATGCAATTTCAATGATACACTTCGAGATGCATCATACTACATATGATTGCTTTTGTTTATCTTTGACGCTTAGAAGTAACGAATAGTATTCTGATCTTTTTGGTAGACTAGTTATTACCTGACAGCAGCTTTGAAAAATTGTAGTATTCCATTGAATTTATGACCATTGTAATCATGCATGTTTAATGCAATCTTAATTTGACAACTGCCAGTGTCTTTTGTAGGATAACAAAATTGCACAAGAAAAGATCATTAAAACGACAGATAAATATAAAAATTATCTTATAAGCTAGTTTTAAGTTTACTATAAATTTGCCGCAAAAATTAAGACAATTTTTAGAAAATGGTATTTTTTAAAAGTCAAGCCCACAGCCGAAACGTCATCAAGTTAGCCTGTACAACAGAAAAGTTCTTCCGTTCATCTTTGACGTTTTAAAGTGATTAATAGTATGATGATCGTTAGTGTTGACCTGTAATTATGGGACAGCAGCTTTCAAAATATTGCCGTACTCCATTAAAATCCATGACCATTGTTATTATGCTTGTTTGATGCAATTAGAATGATACACATGCCAAATTCATTTGAATAATAAAAACGACACAATCCTGCATAATTTAAACACTTGATATAAATAAAGATAGTTTAAAAGGAGCAACCTTAAAGTTTACTATAATTTTGCGCTAAAATTAAACAATTTATAGAAAATGCTATATTTTCAAAGACCAGGTAGAACTCAAAATATAAATTAAAATAACTTATAATACTGCTTAGTTCTTTCAGTAATCATGGAAGTTTAGACGTTACAAATAGTATGCTGATCGTTAACTGTGGACATTTTTAATAAACAGCAGCTTTTAAGATTTTGGCATATTTCAATGAAAATGCTAGACTGTTGTTATTACGCTTGTTTAATCCAATCTTAATGATACATATGACAACCTTTTGAATATATTTAACGAATGATCTTATGACGCAACAAATGAATTGACTTATATGAATAGAGATGTCTGATAAGCAAGTTTTTTGTTTACGAGAATTTAGCAGTTTGAATAGAGCTATTTGGAGAAAATGCTATTTTTCAAAAGTCAAGCAGGCAGCCGAAACCTCATCGAGATAGATCATACTACAGATAAGTGCTTTCGTTCATCTTTGCCGTTTATAAGTAAAATAGAATTCTGATCGTTATGTGTTTAACAGTTAACCGACATCAGCTTTCGACATATGCCGTATTCCATCGAAATCTATGACTATTGATTTCATGCATGTTTTATACAATCTTAATAAAACAAATGCCAGATTCTTTAAAAGGATAAAAAAATGACAACAATGTCGCATTTTAAAAACGCTTGATATAAATAAAGATAAATTATAATTAAGATTTAAGTTTTTTATAATTTTACCGCTACATTAATGCGATTTGTAAAAATACGATTTTTTAAAAGTCAAGCAGACAGCTAAAACGTTATCAAGATATTCATACAACTGATGAGTTCTTCTAGTTATCTTTGACGTTTAGAAGTGACCAATAGTATGCTGATCGTAAATGTCGAAAAGTTATTAACTAACATCTGCTTTCAACATATTGCCGTATTCTCTGACAATCAATGAGCATGGTTATCATGCATTTTCGATGCAATCCTGATAATACTTATGCTAAATTCTTGTAAATGATAAAAATGACACAATAAAGCTTCACTTAAAAGCCTCATATAAATAAAGAAAATCTGATAACCAACATTTATGTTTACTATAATTTTGCCACTAAAATTAAGCGATTTATAGAAAATGGTATTTTTAAAAGTCAAACAAAGAGCCAAATCGTCATCGGATTAATCATACCACTGATTTAGTCTTTAGACAGTAAAAACGTTTAGACGTCACAAATAGCATGCTGATCGTTTAGTGTAGACCTTTTTATCAACAATAGTTTTTAACATTTTGACCTTTTTAATTTAAATGCTAGACTGTTGTTATTATGTTTGTTTTATGTAATCTTTGTAATACATATGACAATATTTAAGTAACTTAAGGAATGACACCATGACGCAACAAATGAATTGACCTTCATAAATAGAGATGGTCTGATAAGCAAGTTTTTAGTTTACGAGTATTCATCAGTTCGAATTAAGCTATTTAGGGAAAATGGTATTTTTTCAAACGTTAAGCCGGCAGTTGACACGTCATCGAGATGACTCATACTACAAATTAGTGCTTTTGTTCATTTTTGACGCTTAGAAGTAACAAATAGTAATCTGATCAATAAGGGCTAACAAGTTTTTGCCCGACAGCAGCTTTCAAAATTGCCGTAGTCCAGTAAAATCCATTGCAATTGTTATCATGCATGTTTGATGCAATCTTGATTATGCAAATGCCAAATTTTTATAAAAGATAAAAAATGACACAATTAAGAATCATTTAGACGACTGATTAATTTAGAAAGGAACTAATAAGAAAGTTTAAAGTTTACTATAATTTTGGCGCTTAAATTAAGCAATTTATAAACAATGCTATTTTTTAAAAGACAAGACGACTGCCAAAACGTTATCGAAAATAGCTAATACAACACAAGAGTTCTATAGTTTATCTGTTACGTTGAGAAGTGATTACTATAATGCTAATCGTAAGTGTTGACCAGTTATTAAGCAAAGGCAGCTTTCAATATATTTCCGTATTCCATCGAAATCCATGACGATTGTTATCATCCTTGTTTAATGCAATCTTAATGATGCACATGCCAAATCTATTTGAATAATAAAAAATGACACATCCTGCATCATTAAAACGACTGATAATAATAAATATAATCTAATAAGCAACCTTTAAATTTACTATAGTTTTGCCGCTACAACAAGGCAATTTATAGAAAATTTACTTTTTAAAAGTCTGGCAGACAGTTAAAATGTAATAAAGATGGCTCATAATACTGCTTAGTGCTTCCAGTCATCGCGGACGTTCAGACGTGACGAATAGTATGCTGATCGTTGACTTTTGACAAATTTAACTAACAACAACTTTCAAGATTTTGCCCTATTTCAATGAAATGCTGGACTGTTGTTATTATGCTTGTGTAATTCAATCTCAATAATACCTATGACAATCTTTTGAATAAATTTAATGAATGACACTATGACGAAAATAAATGAATTGACTGATATGAATACTGATGGTCTGATAACCAAGTTTTTAGTGTACGATAATTCAGCAGTTTGAATTGATCTCTTTTAGAAAATGCTATTTGTTAAAAGTATAGCAGGCAGCCTAGGAGTCATCGAGATGAATCATACTACAGATGAATGCTTTTGTTCATCTTTGACGTTTAGGAGTGACATATCGTATTTTGATCGTTATGAATTGACCAGTTACCCGACAGCCATTGCACTATTTTGCCGTATTTCATTGAAATCTATGACAATTGTTATCGTGCATGTTTTATGCAATCTTAATGATACAAATTCCAAATTCTTTTAAAGGATAAAAAATGACAAAATGTCGCATTTTTAAAACCACTGATATAATTACCGATGATTTTATAAGCAAGTTTTAAGTTTTCTATAATTTTGTCGCTTAAAAATGCGATTTTAAGAAAATGTGATTATTCAAAAGTCAAGCAGACAGCCAAAACGTCAATAAGATAGCTTATACTAATGATAAGTGCTTTTAGTTATCTTTGACGTTTAGCAATGACCAAACGTATGCAGATCGTTTGTGTTAACCAGTAATTAACTAACAGCAGCTTTCAACATATTGCCGTATTTTCTAAAAACACATAACCATGTTTATCATACATGTTTGATGCAAGCCTATTGATATTATACCAAATTCTTAAAAAATGATAACAAAAAATGACACAATGGCGCCTTATAAAAACATCTGATATGAATAACAATAATCTGGTAAGCAACTTTTATGTTTACCATAAATTTGCGCTAAAATTAAGCGATTTGTAGAAAATGCTATTTTTAAAAGTCAAGCAGAGAGCCAAAACGTCATCGAGATGGATCATACGATTAAATAGTGCGTCCAGTCATCACTGAAGTTTAGACGCGACGAATAGTAGGCTTATCGTTGACTGCGCACTATTTTTTATCTACATTACCCTTCAACATTTTGACCTGTTTCAATGAAGTGCTGGACTGTTTTTATTATGCTTGTTTAATGCAATTTCAATGATACACTTCGAGATGCATCATACTACATATGATTGCTTTTGTTTATCTTTGACGCTTAGAAGTAACGAATAGTATTCTGATCTTTTTGGTAGACTAGTTATTACCTGACAGCAGCTTTGAAAAATTGTAGTATTCCATTGAATTTATGACCATTGTAATCATGCATGTTTAATGCAATCTTAATTTGACAACTGCCAATGTCTTTTGTAGGATAACAAAATTGCACAAGAAAAGATCATTAAAACGACAGATAAATATAAAAATGATCTTATAAGCTAGTTTTAAGTTTACTATAAATTTGCCGCAAAAATTAAGACAATTTTTAGAAAATGGTATTTTTTAAAAGTCAAGCCCACAGCCGAAACGTCATCAAGTTAGCCTGTACAACAGAAAAGTTCTTCCGTTCATCTTTGACGTTTTAAAGTGATTAATAGTATGATGATCGTTAGTGTTGACCTGTAATTATGGGACAGCAGCTTTCAAAATATTGCCGTACTCCATTAAAATCCATGACCATTGTTATTATGCTTGTTTGATGCAATTAGAATGATACACATGCCAAATTCATTTGAATAATAAAAACGACACAATCCTGCATAATTTAAACACTTGATATAAATAAAGATAGTTTAAAAGGAGCAACCTTAAAGTTTACTATAATTTTGCGCTAAAATTAAACAATTTATAGAAAATGCTATATTTTCAAAGACCAGGTAGAACTCAAAATATAAATTAAAATAACTTATAATACTGCTTAGTTCTTTCAGTAATCATGGAAGTTTAGACGTTACAAATAGTATGCTGATCGTTAACTGTGGACATTTTTAATAAACAGCAGCTTTTAAGATTTTGGCATATTTCAATGAAAATGCTAGACTGTTGTTATTACGCTTGTTTAATCCAATCTTAATGATACATATGACAACCTTTTGAATATATTTAACGAATGATCTTATGACGCAACAAACGAATTGACTTATATGAATAGAGATGTCTGATAAGCAAGTTTTTTGTTTACGAGAATTTAGCAGTTTGAATAGAGCTATTTGGAGAAAATGCTATTTTTCAAAAGTCAAGCAGGCAGCCGAAACCTCATCGAGATAGATCATACTACAGATAAGTGCTTTTGTTCATCTTTGCCGTTTATAAGTAAAATAGAATTCTGATCGTTATGTGTTTAACAGTTAACCGACATCAGCTTTCGACATATGCCGTATTCCATCGAAATCTATGACTATTGATTTCATGCATGTTTTATACAATCTTAATAAAACAAATGCCAGATTCTTTAAAAGGATAAAAAAATGACACAATGTCGCATTTTAAAAACGCTTGATATAAATAAAGATAAATTATAATCAAGATTTAAGTTTTTTATAATTTTACCGCTACATTAATGCGATTTGTAAAAATACGATTTTTTAAAAGTCAAGCAGACAGCTAAAACGTTATCAAGATATTCATACTACTGATGAGTTCTTCTAGTTATCTCTGACGTTTAGAAGTGACCAATAGTATGCTGATCGTAAATGTCGAAAAGTTATTAACTAACATCTGCTTTCAACATATTGCCGTATTCTCTTACAATCAATGAGCATGGTTATCATGCATTTTCGATGCAATCCTGATAATACTTATGCTAAATTCTTGTAAATGATAAAAATGACACAATAAAGCTTCACTTAAAAGCCTCATATAAATAAAGAAAATCTGATAACCAACATTTATGTTTACTATAATTTTGCCACTAAAATTAAGCGATTTATAGAAAATGGTATTTTTAAAAGTCAAACAGAGAGCCAAATCGTCATCGGATGAGTCAAACCACTGATTTAGTCTTCGTACAGTAAAAACGTTTAGACGTTACAAATAGCATGCTGATCGTTTAGTGTAGACGTTTTTATCTTCAATAGTTTTTAGCATTTTGACCTTTTTAATTTAAACGCTAGACTGTTGTTATTATGTTTGTTTTATGTAATCTTTGTAATACATATGACAATATTTAAGTAACTTAAGGAATGACACCATGACGCAACAAATGAATTGACCTTCATAAATAGAGATGGTCTGATAAGCAAGTTTTTAGTTTACGAGTATTCATCAGTTCGAATCAAGCTATTTAGGGAAAATGGTATTTTTTCAAACGTAAGGCCGGCAGTTGACACGTCATCGAAATTACTCATACTACAAATTAGTGCTTTTGTTCATTTTTGACGCTTAGAAGTAACAAATAGTAATCTGATCAATAAGGGCTAACAAGTTTTTGCC
>WNNJ02002855.1:0-29206 GCA_012934845.2 Pomphorhynchus laevis | reverse complement strand
AATTAAAAATATAAGATTTCATATAATTTATAAATTTAATAATTAAATAATAAAATTAAAAATTGTTTTTAGATTTTCTATAATTTAAATCAAGTTAAAATAAAAAAATTAAATTAAAAATAAAAGTAAATTTTTATGAATTGACTAATAAATAACAGACGATGTATCGTAATAAGGATTAGAGGTCATCTGGAGGAACTTCTATGCTATCAGGTTTCGGTCCCTAACTCCTCTATGTTCGAGACATATGAAGTGGATTAATACGGTAGATTAATAAAATTTTAAGATTATTAAAATTGAAATTTAAAATCAAAGTCAATTTTTATGAATTGACTAATAAATAACAGACGTTGTATCAGAATAAGGATTACAGGTCATCAGGAGGAACTGCTATGCTATCAGGTTTCCGCCCATATTCCTTGACCCAACATAGAAGTTAGGCCAAACATGTGCTAATGACGTATAACCGTGAGGCACACCACAAGACAGATATGATATTCATTCATAATGTATTGACTGACTATTGAATACATCTCATATATTTGAAAAAATATGAATTATTAATTAATAATTCTCAGCATTTTTGAGGATAATTTGTTGAAACAATTTACGCTTAATGTTAGATACCGTACCACCTGCTAGTTACGTTTAATTGATTTTCATTTATGACAAATGATCACTCAATTAGTGATATATTAGCAATTATCGAAATAGTATACAATTAGCGAAATTCTGAAAAATTTCTGAAGATGCTAATAAAAAAGGCTAGCGAAATATCAAATAAAGTTCCTCGTTTCTTTGATCCAGCTTCTATAATTCTTCAAAATTGAATCAGACAATGTCTGTTAAATAAATAAAAAAAGATTTTCGTAAAAACAATAATACGTGCGGATAATAAAAAAAAGTTGTCAATTAGAGAAAATGAAAAAAAAACATAACATTTCTGAGAATTCTTCTTTCTTCATTCTGTTTAAAGTCCTCTAATTTATGGCCTCAGGTCCGCGGGATCTGAGCCCTCCAGCCAATCCAACACACCAACACAATTAAGCACAGTTATGAACAAATACATATTATATAAAGCTTAAAAATAAGTCAGCTATAATTGGGCTACTATTACCACTAATTGAAACACCTTTTACTTGTCTAAATATATATGTCCCTACTTTTAAATAATTTTGATTTATCAAAATATTTAAGGATTCTATTAATTCAATTTTATCCATATATTTATATTTACATGATGGTTTAATTTTTGTTAGATAGGCGTTATAGTTATTATAACATATATAGTATATCTTTTTCCGAATATAAGGTTAATTAATTTTACTAACGCTTCTTTAATATCTACTAAATCTAGATTTGTATAAAGCGTACTAAAATCGTATGTATTTATATTTTGAAAATTTATTCCTTTTGTGTGTTCTAAAAATTCTTTTGTAGAATTAATACTGAAATAGTGTTTTATATTAGTATAAATTTCGATTACCTTGCAATATTTTTTAAAGTGTGTTGTAATTACTTTAAGTATTTTATTCATATAGACAGAAAGTGGTTTAAATGTACATTTAAACGCACTACATATGAACCTAGGTTTTATTGGATTTTTATATAATTTTGGATTCCAATATAATATAGGTATAGTTTTATTATCTGATTCAACCTTTATACCCTTTTAATCCATTATAGAACAGTGACTTGTAATAATTGTTTCTAAACTCAACTCACTACGTTCATATGTTGGATTTACATTTAAATCATTAGAATTAACCTCTTTCATTAGTATATCATAATAAAGCTTTTTGCATATGAAGACAAAGTTATTACTAGCTTTATCAATAGTTGTTATTATATAGTTATCCTTTAATTTAGTAAGTTCTTTATACATATCTTTATTAATTTGATCCTTCCTTTTATAATTGTTTGTTATTTTCATTTTATTTTTAATTTTATCAAATATATAATCTTTCCAAATGTTATATATCTTAGCGGCTGATATTTGTCTAATACATAATTTATGGTAAATTTGTAATTTGTCATGGTAATTTGTATATGGTAATTGTCACAAAAAAAATAATTTTTAATTTTGTGTGATAACTCGAATTTTTCCTTAAGAAGGAATCAGATCAGATAACTGTCTACGTATGTTGTGAATCTTTATGAATCTACTTCCTCAATTGAAGTTGAAATGTAAATAGCTGAAGGCACAAGCAATTTCATCATGTAGTGCATTCCAAATGTTGATTACACGGTGGTAAAATATTATGAACAAATCAAGATCACATATGTACAAGGTCACTCACAAGTTTACTCACATAGCGATAATATGAGGAAATTATCTCATCCATATTAATATTATATATTAAAAATAATAATCTCATCCATAACGTCGTAAATTTTAATATCTTTATTTTTACTATTATAAACCCAATAATCGATTATGCAAGCTATGATTTTAAATATGAAACGAGAAGGTATAATTTTAACACCGATTTGTGATTATTCGGAAAACTCAAATCTTGGATATACATGGATATTTTTGTTTTTTTATATGTGAAAACCGCTCGAATTCAATGCAATGAAATAGATAAATATCAAAACATGAAAGGTTACACACTACCAGCAGTTCACATAACTTTTCTTTCAAACGAGAGTGAAAAATATATTCGCAAAGAACAATAAATAGAAACACTTTAAAATGAAATAATAAGCTTTTCTAGATAGCTTTATAATATAATTTTTGATTTCATACCAATATAATCAGTATAAATGTGAATCTTTTTTATAAATTAATTCAGGAATGAAGAAAGAAGTGTTTTATTCCATAAAGGTCACCATATTTCGATAGATTTTGTAATCATCTTCAGGAATATGGGCATGATAGCAAGAGCTATTCAGAAAATATCAGATGTCCTGGAGATGATAGCAGGAGCTACCGAAATATAGTGACCTATTTTGAAAAAAAAACTTTTTTACGCACTTTTAATGTTCCTGTCAATTTATAACAATTTTAAGAAGGAATCAGATCAGATAACTGTCTACGTATTTTATATTATCTCTAAATTAAAAATAATGATAAAATATTTATGGAACAAAAAAATAGTATTTTTATTTAATACAACAAATGGCAACTTTAGTAATTTTTTGTAGTTTCCTGACGATGATAGCAGTAGCTATCGAAATATCGGACATTAACGTGTTGTTGTATTAAATAAAAATACTGTTCTTCGTTCCATAAAGATTTTATTTATAAAAGAAAGAAGAAAATGGATATTTTCAAAAAAATAATGATAATAACGATAAAATTTATAATTCAAATTTAAATAAAAATTAATTTTTATGAATTGACTAATGAATAACAAATTATGTTTTTCACTCATGTTTGTTATTCAAAGTTTGATACAGGGTTATTCATTTTTATATGTACATTTATTCATGTTTATATGTACATTTATTCATTTTTATATGTACAATTTAAAAAATTATTTGACCCTTCCAATGGTAAGAAAAACAAGAAATTTTATAAAAGAACTATGGGAACTGATAGTGTCATTTTCAAATGAACACAGCATATCTAAGATCGCAGATTTGCTAAATATTCATAGGCACACTGTGCGTAAAATCCTAAGTGACCATGAATAAGGAGTTACTTTTATACCGGCTGAGAAAATACGCATAGCAACCTGCAGAGAGCGAAACTCAACATTCTCAAATATTGAGCAGACAATATACACCTCTTTAACGCAAAACAAGTCATTAATACATAGCGAAATTAAGGATATCGTATCGGATAAAAATAATGTAGTAGGGTCTCAACCAACAATTTCTAGGATAATCAAAAATATTGGTATTAAATTTAAAAAACTCTATTATGCCAGAAGAAAGAAATGTGGCTGACAGAATTGCTGCAAGAAAAGAATATGCAATTGACGTTAGCAGGATTCCTGATAATAACCTCGTATTTCTAGATGTAACAGGATTTAACGAACATCTTAAGGGACACTTTGCGTATTCGCCAATAAATAATAAGGCATACACGATCGTTCTGGCTAATAAAGGAATAAACAAGTGTTATCTGCGCGATTAATTCGAAATGTATTATCGGATATCAATATCGTCAAGGATCCTACAATGCAAATCTATTTATTGAGTTTCTTGGTTGTGTGGTTGTTCACTACTTTTCTAGAAATCCAAATGCTATTATTGTAATGGATAATGCCAAAATCCATAAAACAAATGCTTCTTCGTCTTTTTTTTGCGGGAAAATCGTATTGTTTTTAAATTCAATGTTCCGTATTCTATTGTTTTTAAATTCAATGTTCCTTATTCTATTGTTTTTAAATTCAATGTTCCGTATTCATCCCAGCTTAATCCAATCGATGAATTTTTCATCAAAAATTCAAATCTTCATTTATTGCAAAAAGACTCTCAGAACCTGAATTAAGCGTAGGAGAAACTATTGCTTTGATCTTTTAATCTACAAACGATTATTCCTCACAATGTATTGGGTTTTATCGGAACATGATAAATTGGCTAGAAAAGGCTAAATATATAAGAGCCATTTTATTAAATTAATTTCTTTAACTTTATCAAATACGATTTATTGAGTAAAAACAATTTTCATTTTAAGTTATGTAGCAGCTAAGGTTCTGGTTCGGGTCAAAATTTAAAAACTAAACTATTTTTTAAAATTGTACATATAAAATGAATAAATGTACATATAAAAATGAATAATTGTACATATAAAAATGAATAACCCTGTAATAAAGTGGTGAATTACATACTATAATATTCACGTCCCATTAGTATCATTTGATATTTCACAGTTTCCAAACTGTGGTCTTCTTGGCTATTTGTTTTAACGACTAATAGAAAATTGACGAGTAGAATCTTTTTGAGCTGCATGGAAAGTATCAAATTAATTACATCAGATTTTGTAACTAAATTATATTAAATATGATGATAAATAAAAATAAAATAATTATATAATAAGTAATTAAAAATACAAATAATAATAAATAATTTGATAATTTTATATAAGATTTCATATAACTTGTACTAAGTTATACTTTAAAATTGAATTTAATATAAAATTCAATTTTTATGAATTGAATAATAAATAACAAACGATGTATAAGAATAAGGATTATAGATCATCAGGAGGAACTGTTATATTATCATGTTTCGAACTCTCTTTTCGACCCAACATAGCAGTGAGGCAAAATACATGCTAATGACGTATCTCTTTTGATTAAATTTGATTATCTAGTATCTTATTTTTATACAGTTCCCATTTAAGGTTTTTCAAATAGCTACAGATTGAATAAATATTCTTAAATTTTTGAAATTAGTTCAAACCTTTTATAATTTGAGATTAGATAATTGTTCTTAGAATTAAAAAATAATTAGTTATGAATAATTATCTTATAAAATAATTTATTAGATAGTTATTCCATTTTTATTTTTCAAATTTTGATCAAATTATATTAATTTTTTTATATAAGATTTCATATAAATTGTACCAAGTTATACTTTAAAATTGAATTTAATATAAAATTCAATTTTTATGAATTGAATAATAAATAACAAACGATGTATAAGAATAAGGATTAGAGATCATCAGAAGGAACTGCAGTGTTATCAGGTTTCAGTCCCAATTTATTAGTCCAACATAGCAGTGAGGCAAAATACATGCTAATGACGTATCTCTTTTGATAATATTTGGTTATCTAGTATCCTATTTTTATACAGTTCCCATTTAAGGTTTTTCAAATAGCTACAGATTGAATAAATATTCTTAAATTTTTGAAATTAGTTCAAACCTTTTATAATTTGAGATTAGATAATTGTTCTTAGAATTAAAAAATAATTAGTTATGAATAATTATCTTATAAAATAATTTATTAGAATTATATTTTTATGGAAATGCAAATTATGATTAAAAACATTTCTAAACTTCAATTAAGTGATATCCGGAAAATTTATGCATAAATAAAGTCTAAGCAATCGGAATAAAGTGACCAACAGCCTAATTAGGCTTTGAAATATAATAAATCATTATTATTTAAGTTTATTTAATCTACCTAATCTATGATTTAATCTACATAATCTACTTAATCTATTCAATCAAATCGATGGATATGATGAAAAATATTTTGATGACTGCTACCTAAAAATTCATACCGATCAGTAACTGAATAAAGTGAAGGAACATTGACAAGCATTCGAAATTAGTTAACAGTTAATTAATTATCAATATAAAATATAATTTAATAATTATAATATAATATAATTATATTTATATTATAGATCTCCGATGTAGATCTCCGATGGTTTGTAACAATCAAAACGGTACTTATTAACAAAGATGTTATGTAGGGTTACCCACTTAACGAGCTATTATTTTCTTTCGTAATATATCTTCTAGTGCAATCATGTCGCGAACCAAAGTCAATTATTTATTTATTTTAAGTTAATTATTAATAATCTTTATTGACTTATTAATCTTTATTAAAAATAAAGATAGATTAAATAAATAATTAAATAATAATTAAATAATTATAAATAATTATAATTAATATTCTTTATTTGTTCATTTTGAATTTTATTTACGTTCCGGAACTATATTTTCAAATCTTATACGTAGAACAATCAACAGAAATTTATTGAACGAGCAATTCAAAGTTCTATGTTTTGTCTGGGTCGTGTTTTCTATCACAAATTATCGATTGTCGCCCCGTTATAACTAGAACGTATAATTCTCAAATATCACCGGAGAGAGTAGTTGTACAAATTAAAATTTTTAAATTAAATAAGTAAACTGAGTCTACGTATTTTATATTGCAAATTAAAAATAATGCAAAATAAAAGTTAAATAGTTAAATAACAAGATGAATTATAAACTGAAATTAAAAATAAAAATCAATTTTTATGAATTGACTAATAAATAACAAACTATGTATCAGAATAAGGATTAGAAGTCATCAGGAGGAATTGCTATGCTATCAGGTTTCGGCCCCTAACTCCTCTGCCCAACATAGCAGCGGGGCCAAATACATGCTAATGATGTATTTCCTCTGAAATAACTATCTAGTATCTTATTCTAATACAAAGTATATTATTTATTATCCATCCATAAAAATTTGCCACTTAAGAGTTTAAATTTATTCTTTATATTATTGTGTTGATTTATATATTTTACTATTTTCTGCTTGATGTTATTTTTATAGTAACCTAGTTTAAAATATGTATCTATTAAATTATTTAAATGATTTTGAAGAAAGCCAATATCATTACATATTGTTGCAATTCTTAAAATTTCATTATTTAATGTATTATATTTTATATTATATGGTATGCATGAATGCTCATGCAAAATATGTTTCTTTGTAAATTTAAATATGTCATCTTTACGATATAAATTAATAGTAGTTTTAGTTAATGTTAATTTAATGTTCATATCTAGATATACACCTTCTTTATCATTAATATTGGTTTTGTTAAGAATGGCTTTCTGGATAAATTTGTTAGCTTATTGAATAAAAATTGTTAGAATTAAATACACATATATCATCAATGTATCGAAACATATATTTCATATATTTATATTGTTTAGATTTAGTTTTTACACAGTTATGAACAAATTCATATTCTATAAAGCTTAAAAACAAGTCAGCTATAATTAGGCTACTATTACCTCCCATTGGAACACCTTTTACTTGTCTAAATATAGATGTCCCTACTTTTAAATAATTTTGATTTATCAAAATATTTAAGGATTCTATTAATACAATTTTATCCATATATTTATATTTATTTAATGGTTTAATTTTTGTTAGATAGACGTTATAGTTATTATAACATATATATGTATATCTTTTCCGAATATAAGATTGATTAATTTTACTAACACTTTAATATCTACTAAATCTAGATTTGTATAAAGCGTACTAAAATCGTATGTACATATAATATTTATATTTTGAAAATTTATTCCTTTTGTCTGTTCTAAAAATTCTTTTGTAGAATTAATACTGAAATAGTGTTTTATACCAGTATTAATTTCGATTACCTTACAATATTTTTTAAAGTGTGCTTTAATTACTTTAAGTATTTTATTCATATAGACAGAAAGTGGTTTTAATGTACATTTAAACGCACTACATATGAACCTAGGTTTTATTGGATTTTTATGTAATTTTGGATTCCAATATAATATAGGTATAGTTTTATTATCTAATTCAACCTTTATACCCTTTTTATCCATTATAGAACAGTGACTTGTAATAATTGTTTCTAAACTCAACTCACTACGTTCATATGTTGGATTTACATTTAAATCATTAGAATTAACCTCTTTCATTAGTATATCATAATAAAGCTTTTTGCATATGAAGACAAAGTTATTACTAGCTTTATCAATAATTGTTATTATATAGTTATCCTTTAATTTAGTAAATTCCGTATACATATCTTTATTAATTTTATCTTTCTTTTTATAATTGTTTGTTATTTTCATTTTATTTTTAATTTTATCAAATATATAATCTTTCCATATTTTAATCTTTGATATATTTAAGCTTTTGCTATTAATCAGCTCACCAAAGTAAGCATCTAAATCATTATAAAACGAATTGTAAATTTTATTCTTGTCATTGTTATTATTTAATCTATATTTATACCCTTTAAATAGCATTTTCCTTAATTAATTGTTTTCGATTAATTCGAGATTATGAAATACATTTGTATTTTATAACCTATTTTTATTAATTTTTCAAAACTAAGACTTTTACAATTGCATTCTGTTTCCGTTGTTTCTAATATTATCTTTACATATTGATTTTAATTCTTTATTATAATTACAAATTTTTAGTCCTAATGGTGGTAGGAGTTTATACCTTTTCATAGGTTCATACCTTTTGATATTTTAAAGATATTATTTTATTTGCCGGTGATTTATGTTGTTTTTAAACAAATCCACAAGGTAGGCAATTTATTAAAATTTTCGAGATCACGTTCATTTTGCTGAAAAACGTTCACATCGTTTACAAATAGATTTTCTTGAAGCTTTCTTAGAAATTGTTATTTATAAACAAAGATTTGATTACACAAATCCCTTTCCAAACAACCGGGATATTGTTTAAATTAACGCATATTGTTTAAATTAGAGGTGGATTGTTTAAATTACCGATACAATAAATTGCAGGTGAATTACCGGTAGATTTTTAAAGAAACATGAACGAATTAATTAGTTTTATATTCCAAAAATTCCAATATTTCGAAAGCACCTGCTATCATGTTCATGAAAATAACAAACAGATTGTAATTTCCATAAAGTGGATAGCAGGAGCTATTGAAATATTGTCATTTCTCGGATATAAAATTAATTTCTTCGTTCCTGTAAATTTGTAAAATATGCACAATAATTTTGAATCCTTTAATTATGCACTATGAACACTTTAATATAAAAATATATTTTATATATAATTATTAATTATTAATATATTTAATAATTAAGTATATTAATTTACAATATAATTCATAATTTTGGGGTATTTTAATTTTTAAAAATTGCATATTAATAAGTTAATATAGAATTAGAAATTACATGTGAATTGTTTAAATTACAAGTAGATATATTATTATACACGTATACCATATATAATTATATATAATTAAGCAATGCATTCTTCGATTTAAAAATTATTCATACAATGTACAATATAATTTATAATTTGAAATTTTTTTATTTTTAGAAGTTAATTTATTAAAATTACAGATTAAATTACAAATAGAATTATTATTATACATTATTATTGTACATTTATATATATCATTATATAATTACTATATATTATTATATATTATATAATTATAATTATATTATTCTAATTAATGATTATTCTAATCTTTGTATTTTAATGTATTCCATTTATTATAATTTTGAGGTATTTTAGTTTTTAAAGTTAATTTATTTCAATTTACAGATTAAATTTTAAATTAAAAATTTACATTTTAGCTTTTAAAGTAAATTTATTAAAATAACAGATTAAATTACAAATAGAATTATTATATTACTCTAATAAATGATTATTCTAATCTATATATATTTTTTTAATAATAAATATTTTTTATTATTTTATATTATTTACAATCTCTGGGTTACCCGCAAATGGGCCCGTAAATGAGAATTCAGTTCAGTTTGGGTTCAAAATTCTGGACGTCCGATTGCAGATCGCGTTCCTCTGATGCATCGCGATGTCATTTTTGCAAGTAATAGGCCTAGACGCGTTCTAAGCTTTGTAAGCTCGTCGGGGTATCTGCTTGCTCGCTTATTTGCCAATTTAGATGCGATCCGTCTTAAAAGTTGTGTGGCATTGTCACCGCTTCCACCTGAGAATGAGAAGACGGCGGGTACAAGAGACCCCCGCTCGAACTCTGTTATTCTTTCGAGATATTTACTGCGCTTTCGCTGTTGGTGGTACTAACCTAGTTTTAATTATAAAATTATAAAATAATTTTATAATTATATAATGTATTCTTATTATTGTACATTTATATATATCATTATATAATTACTATATATTATTATATATTATATAATTATAATTATATTATTCTAATTAATGATTATTCTAATCTTTGTATTTTAATGTATTCCATTTATTATAATTTTGAGGTATTTTAGTTTTTAAAGTTAATTTATTTCAATTTACAGATTAAATTTTAAATTAAAAATTTACATTTTAGCTTTTAAAGTAAATTTATTAAAATAACAGATTAAATTTTAAATTTGAAATGTATACTTTAATTATAAAATTATTTATATAATTTACATAATTTACAGTCAATTTTTAAGTTTAATTTAAAATTCCAATTAACAAAAATAAATTAAACTTATTGGTTCAATTAGCGTGATCTTTTAAATTAAAATTGTTTTAAAATTTGTTAAATTGCCGTTCACACGAATTGATTTCAGTGCATTTCCTTGTCCTTTTAAAAATGCTAAAAATTTTAATTTCGCTGTGCAACGTCGAAACGATCTTATTAATTCGTTGCCTTCATTGCTCGAATTAATAAAAGACCAATTTCTCGTTTACAGCAAAATCAATCATTCTGTGACGGCATTGATTAAAAGCTGTTAAAGCGGTAAACAAAAAACATTTTCTCTGTCTATACACACAAAGTCACAAAGAGCCATATAAAAATTGTGCATTGCAAGTCGTGTTTATTTTTTCGTAAGAAAGGATGGGCGACGACATTGCTGTGTTTCTTGGAGAGTACTAACGTGTACGAACAACGACGTGTTTTGCTTTTTGTTTCAAAATCACCGACATTACAAGTACATCTTTTATCATATCCATAGTAGTGTACAATTAAGAAAGTGTGATAGAACAAACTTATTTTCTAGAACATTCTAGAAGATACGTCGTTCTATTTCTAGAACATTCTATACCACTGTATACTAGCGTATATAAATGGTAGACGAGATGATAGTTTTCTCTTCACTGAAAATAATCAAATTACAAAAGCGTTTTCAACAAGAGCTTTTTTCTCTCTCTCGCAGATATGGCTAAAACTACAGCAATTGGTATTGATCTCGGTACGACCTACTCTTGTGTAGGAGTATTCCAGCATGGAAAGGTTGAAATTATTGCAAACGACCAGGGCAACAGGACAACACCAAGCTATGTGGCGTTCAACGATTCTGAGCGTTTGATTGGTGACGCGGCAAAAAATCAGGTTGCTATGAACCCAACTAACACCGTTTTCGATGCAAAACGTCTCATAGGTCGTAAATTCGATGATCCCACGGTTCAGAGTGACATGAAACACTGGCCATTTAAGGTATTTGAAGAGAATGGTAAGGTAAAGATAAAGGTTGAGTACAAGGCCGAAACTAAAACGTTCTTCCCCGAGGAAATATCGTCTATGGTTCTTGTCAAGATGAAGGAAATCGCTGAAGCTTATCTGAGTAAAACTGTTACTGACGCAGTCGTCACGGTGCCCGCGTACTTCAACGACTCCCAGCGTCAGGCTACAAAAGATGCCGGTACAATTGCCGGACTGAACGTTCTTAGAATTATTAACGAGCCCACGGCAGCTGCAATTGCATACGGTTTGGACAAAAAGATGACAAGTGAGCGAAATGTCCTGATCTTCGATTTGGGAGGTGGCACTTTCGATGTGTCGATTCTAACAATTGACGAAGGAATCTTCGAGGTCAAATCTACTGCCGGTGATACCCACTTGGGCGGAGAAGATTTCGATAACAGAATGGTCACTCATTTTGTCCAGGAATTCAAACGCAAAAACAAAAAAGATATTACCGACAATAAGCGGGCTCTGCGTCGTCTGAGGACAGCATGCGAACGAGCCAAGAGAACTTTGTCCAGCAGCACTCAAGCCAGTATTGAAATTGATAGTCTTTACGATGGAATCGATTTTTACACAACAATGACCAGGGCACGATTTGAAGAACTTAACGCCGATCTATTCCGTGGAACTTTGGATCCAGTTGAACGATCTCTACGTGATGCGAAATTAGACAAGTCAACCATTCATGATATCGTTCTGGTAGGAGGAAGTACCAGAATCCCTAAGATTCAAAAACTTCTACAGGACTACTTCAATGGAAAAGAGCTGAACAAATCGATTAATCCTGACGAAGCCGTAGCGTACGGAGCTGCTGTGCAGGCGGCCATTCTCAGTGGAGACAAGCACGAAAATGTGCAGGACTTGCTTCTACTTGACGTAACCCCGCTGTCACTTGGTATTGAAACTGCAGGTGGTGTGATGACTACTTTGATTAAGCGTAACACGACGATACCGACAAAACAGACGCAAACTTTCACTACCTACTCTGACAACCAGCCCGGTGTGCTCATCCAAGTATTTGAGGGAGAACGAGCAATGACGAAGGATAATAATCTTTTGGGCAAATTTGAGCTTGCTGGTATCCCTCCAGCACCCCGAGGTGTCCCTCAAATTGAGGTTTCATTTGATATCGACGCCAACGGTATCATGAATGTATCCGCAATTGAAAAGAGTACCGGTAAAGAAAGCAAGATTACAATTACGAATGATAAGGGTCGTCTTAACAAGGAAGATATTGAACGAATGGTGGCAGACGCAGAAAAGTACAAGAATGAGGATGAAAGCCAAAAAGAGCGAATTGAATCAAAGAATAAATTGGAAACCTACTGTTATAGCATGAAACAAACAATTGAAGATGAGAATGTTTCTTCCAAGGTTGCTGCAGATGACAAAGAAAAGATCAAAAGCAAGGTTGATGAGACCGTTAAGTGGTTGGACGCTAACCAGCTGGCTGAAAAGGATGAGTTCGAATACCGATACAAGGAGCTTGAAGGTGTCTGCATGCCCATTATGACGAAGATGTACCAAGCAGCTGGTGGTGCCCCCGGAGCTGGAGTTCCCCCGGGCGCAGCAGGTGGATTTTACAACAGGCCTGGCGGAGCCCCAGGTGCAGGTGGTAGTGGCGGACCAACTATTGAAGAAGTCGATTAAATTTTGTCACTTTTTATATGTTCATTGATCGATAAATTTGATGTTTAAAAGTTTTCATTAGTCACTCCCTTTTTATGAAGTAAGAGAATAAATATTTTGACAATTTTTTTAGGTTTGCTTCAAATCATTTAACATTGTTCAATGATTTGTTGTATATCAGCAAGTGTCTATTTTCATATCGATCAAGAGTTATTGAAATAAAGATTTAGTAGAAGACTGATTATATTTGTCGTTGCGAAAATGTATACACCTTGAATATAGCCTGTTTAAAATTAACAATTTGGCGAAAAAGTTTGAATCGTTAATAAATAATGTAGTAGTAGAATAAGGTACACTAGATAATCAAATTTCATCATAGAAAATACGTCATTAACATTTGGCCTCGCTGCTATGTTGGGTCTAGGAATAAGGGCCGAAACCTCAACATAGCAGTTCCTGATGACCTCTAATTCTTGAATGCATTGTATATTATTAGTCAATTCATAAAAATTAAATTTTTAAATTTGAACTGTAAATATGATATAGCAATTATAATATAATAATTATATTAGCAATTTTAATATAATTCTTTAATTTTAGCATTATTTTTAATTTATAATAACATAGCCGATCCGATTTCACAGAATTATTGCGGTAATATTTTTGTAGTGGCAATAGTTTTATTATTGCGGAATATATGAAAATGTTAAAAATTGAATAAGTAAACACCTTAACTCGTTAGATAAAAGTAGAAATTTTTGATTTAATCAAAATCAAATGATAAATTTGAAATAAGTACAATTCACTAGTAAAATACAATTTCACGTTATAAAATAATAATTTTTCTTATTTTAAATATAGTTTTTGAATAATAGAGAAATAAAATAGAAATATAAATAATCCATAAATTATATTATCCACTATAATTTAGTAAAAGTCTTAACAAATATTAATTATAATTGGTAGTAAATACTGAATTTTAAATGTATGATATCTAGAAATTGAATTAACTGTTCTCTTAAGCGTTGAAATTATTGTTAAACTGAAAGCGTAATTTTCTCTGGTTTCGAAGTCGCTTGAAGCTATCATTTTAATCTTAAATACAGCACTGTTTTGTTTTCCCGGTAATATAACCTCTTAGAATATATATTTTATTTGTCATTTGAAAGAATTCTGAAACCATGTATTATTGATAAGACCTTATTTTTCTTCTAATTTTCAAGCACTTTTGATTAACTTTTCTATTTCTTATAATGGAGAAGTATAAATCATCAAAATATTATTAAAAATAAAATTAATGCATAATGTTTATTTTCTTTTCATTATAATTTACAAAACAACAAAAAATATTAAAATTTAAAAAATATAAAATTTTATTTAAACTATTAAGCGAACATTTTCTTATAATTTTACAATATAAAAATCACCAAATATTATTAAAAATTTATTTAATCAATTGAACGAAAACTTTTTATGGATAATAATCAATATGCTTTGTATTAGAATAAGGCATGCTAAATAATCAATTTTTATCATAGAAATTACGCCATTAGGGCGTATTTGATCCTGCAGCTATTTTGAGACGATAAATATGAACCGAAATCTAATAACATAGCAGTTCCTGCTGATGACTTTTAATCCTTAATATAAAAGAATTAAAAGGATTATATGACTTCTAATCCTTGATATAAAATACAAATTATATAAAATCTTATAATTATTTATTATTTATCTTTATTTTTAATTCATATATTGATTTTTATTGATTTTGATAGTATAAAATACGTAGACTCAATTATCTGATCTGATTTGTTTTATTGACAAGTTATTATTGGCATGTAGACTTTGTTTTCCCAGTAATATAACCTTTATCAAAAATGCTGAAACTAAATATTCTTGCTACGACATTATTTGTCTGCTTATTTTCAAGCAAAGTTGATGAATTTTATTCCGACTTTTTTTATTATGAAGAAGTATTAATCAACAAAATATTATTAAAATTTTAAATTTACAATATATAAATCAACAAAAAATATTATTAAAAATTAAAACTATTAAGCGAAAATATTTTATAGATAGATAAATAATATTCTCTGTATTAGAATAAGATACACTAAATAATCAAATTTTATCAGAAGAAATGCATTATTAGCATGTAATTAGCCACGGTTCTATATTGGGTCATAAAAAATAATGATAAAACCTATTTTCCTGCTTATTTTCACGAACGTTTGATTAATGTGTTCTATTTCTTATAATGTAGAAGAATAAATCAACAAATTTAAAAAATTAAATAAATAAAAAATTATTAAAAAAATTTAATTGTAACCTGATTACATAGCATGGCCTCTAATGGCCTCTAATCCTTATTTTGATACATCGCCTATTTTTAATTCTTACTTTAGATAAATACATTTTATATAAAATATTAATGATTATTCATTATAATTATTTATTATTTTATCAATATTAATATTAATTATTTATTATTTTTATTTACACTCCTTTTTCGAATAAGATACTATACTAGATAATCAAATTTCATGAGAGGAAATTCGTCATTTACATGTATTTGACCTCGCTGCTATGTTTGGTAAAGGAATAGTGATCGAAATATGATAATATGGCATTTCCTCTGATGACCTCTAATCCTTATTTTGATAGTCATTTTGGTTCAAACGGCTGGTATACATTTGCACTGCTGGCAACCCCGGTTACCTGTTGTAGCCTAGATCAAATAACCACAGAGAGCTGACTGTGTTTTTCTGAACACAACCAATACACATTCATAATTGTTGAATGATCATTAAACGTATCGATTAAAGCTTTAAGGGAACATATTTGGCCTTACCTAAAGATCTCACTTATATTATCGAAATGTGCTGCAAATCTTTAAGACATGATGCCAATGTAATACATAAAATATTGATATCAGCGATATTCGAGAAGGCAAAGTGATTACAATCTTCTCGATATCGTCAATATCTGACAAACGAATAAATCCGAGTGGCTGGGATGACGTAGTGACCACGGAATTGTAGTAGTGTGCTCCACCTACACATTTTTAAAACCTAAGGTACACATTTTGCAGAGCTGGAAACTTTGAACTTGTCTTGCTCATTTAAGCTTACCGGTATTTATATGAGCATCCTGACCCAATGAATTAAAACGTACCTAAAGTGCCTCATAAGTTGATGCTGTCGGTCATTACAATTGTATTCGACACATATTTGTATGAAAAAATATCTTAATATTTTAATATAAGAATGCTTCGATCCTGTATAATTTCAAATTAGTCGTACAATTTTCAAATTTGGCGCCAAAATTTAAGACGGAATGTTTATTTCATGATAAGATAAATTTTAAGTAAGCTACTTTGAAATTTAAAATATGTCTAATCAGTTAGACACTGATGAATCTGATCTTTCTGATAAATCCACAACTGAGCAGATTAACAAGTCCGAACGTTTACGCATTTTGCCTCCAGAATCTGCATTTTCTGCATTGAAAGACAGCACTTACTCCAGACGCCATTCACCTGAAAAACTATCTGCAGTTTCCATTGGTGAGGTAGATGGACAGCCAAATATTGACGATATGCGCCGTTCATATAATAATTTACAGGACACTTTTAAGCAACTCCAACACGAACTTACTGTTGCTAAGAACCAGATTCAGAGATATGAAGAAGACTTGGAGCATCCTGTACCCAGGCATCTTTACGCTGAACTGCAACAAAGATACAATGATTTGCAGGAAGAACACAGTAGAATGCATGATGAATTTAGAATGCTTAATTACGATTTGCAAAGACTAATGAACTCAACGGAAGGCGTTATCAAAGAACGAGATGATTACTATAATTTTTCAGCCGGCGCGCGTGGTTCATGTACACCGCGGCCTGACTGGAATAAGTGCGCACAAGTTATTGACGGAGGTTATAAACGTTGGGCAGAAATATCAGCAAACAAGTCCAGCAATGAGCTTGTTGATGTACTTTTAAATGAAGTTGTTGGCGGAAATGATCCACTGAACAATGCGGATTATATAACATGTCTAGGAACATCAGCTCGGGTCCCTCGCTTTCTAAGATACTTTGGCGAAGTAAAATATCGAAGACTCCGTAAAAGGGATATCTGTCTTTGTATAAAGAATATCTGGGACGATAAACTTGCATATGAAAGTGAAACTTTAAGCGCTCATATAAAGCTATCCGAATTTGTGCTAGAATATTTCACAACAAGATTCCGCGAAGAAAAGCTGATTTATGAATGGTCGTACAATTTGTATGAAGGTTGTAAACGGTATCTATCTGATCCGAATGTAAGCCTATTTTATGCCATTTTGACTGAAGAAGTGGATGAAGGTGTTTATATACACCAGTTATCTGAAATCGCACGTCTAGTTCGAGGTATTTATGTCAAACACTATGAGGTGCATCAAGACAACACCGACATTGATGTACCCTTCTCCGAAGACGATACAACACCGTTTACTAAATCTATGTTACTTGAAGTGCTGCATGCAACATTTCCAACAAAAGGACAGAAATCACTTGCCATTCTTCTTCGAACTGCAATAGAGGAATGCAACTCAATATACACTGAACTGATTGATTACGGTAAGATACTATACTGCGATGACGAAGGTCATCTATCAAAATTCTTAACTGTGTTCGTTGCTCAGCTACGTGAAGAGAAAATTATATATTGTGCTCAGATTATGAAAGAGCTACCTGATGCCAATGAAATTACACCGGCCGATTTGTATCAGGCCATTTGTCGTGTTGATCCTGAAATTCCAGCAGACGAAGTGGAACGCTATTTGCAATGGATTTTTAAGAAAGAGGTATCATCTATAGATCAAGTTAGCACAATATTAACAAGTATATTGGCTCAACAATTGGAAAATGGTGCTTTATGGAATCATACGGTTTACACTGCAATTGCTGGGAGAGCTAGTGTGGCTGACATTATGAGCTCACAAATTGTTGACGAAACCGATGAATAGTAGTTTTCCAAATCAAATTTATTTTTATGATTTTTTACAAACCTTTTGTTTGGTACAAATAAATAATTTATCTGATACCATAGAAATGTCACCTAAATATTTACTTATTTTTTCTCTGTTCCAAAGATTTTTCAGTTTCTAAAAGTTAGTGTTTCGAAAAACACTAACTAAAAGTTAGTATGTATACTTTTTTAATAATATGCCGACTTGATCATGTCTCACATATTTTGACCTTTTGGAGTAGAGACTTATTTGGGCTATTCCGCTTTGGCTCTTGTTAGGGAGATAGGAAAACGATTGAAACACGTTACCGGGGATTCACGTGCTACTTCATACCTCCTCCAAAACGTTAGCATCGCTATCCAACGTGGAAAGGCTGTCAGCATTCTGGCGACAGCTATAAATGGCAAGAACATGGTAGGCTGGTGGTAGCAGCCAGTTTTGCTAAAAGACATTTTTTTACGAAGAAGACAAACGTTCTCCTGTATTTACCTTTTTTAATATTATTGTATTTATAGTTAAAAAACTTTTTATTTATAAAAAGATAAGGATTGAACAATAAACAAATTTCCAAAGATCTTTCAGTTTCTAAAAGTTAGTGTTTCGAATTAATGTTTTAATTCCCAATACGTGAATGAAAGTGAATAAGTTTTGCTTACGTAAACGGAATAGAATTTACTGGCATGCCATAATTTATCATATTTATAAAGCCGAGATTAGATAATGTTTGGAATTTAATGTTTCATCAAATTACTTTGTACGATCAAATAATTGTCGTACAAAAAAAACTATTTTTAGTGTACATCACACTAAAAATATGTATATTTTATATAAAAAATATAATTTAGTAAAAAAAGTTTTTTTTAAAGTTTCTTTTTTAAAGTTTTTTTTATGTAAACAACTTCAATTGTGTAGAACTCAACAGTAAAATGTCGTATTTTTATTTTTGAATTTTTTGAAAATCTGAATAAAAACTCATTCTTTTATAAATTGTGGAGTTTGAAGAATTAGCAAAAGTCTAAAGCTGTTAGCAATTCCAAAAGCTTTCAATATGACTTTAGTTCAATCCCATTACGAGGAACATGTTAAAAAAATGTCCCCGGAATCTACAACAACAATTTCTTGACAAAAATAACAATAAGATTTTTCCTGTTAACCACTGATCCGGGTATTGGGTCGTGCAGACAGTTCACGAACCAAACTACTCCAGACATCGTAATCCTGGGCAACAGACTAGAGTTATCTTTCAGACAGCCCAAGGCGTTCTTCAATCTGTTTCGAGATTTGATCTCTTCACCGGTATCGAGGTATACCTTGAGGTCTCTTTCCAGAATCCAGCCTGGAAAACCATCCGAGGAAGACGATGTCTATTTCATTCCGGATGATATGGGATCTATAATGGGATCTATTCCATTCCGGATGACCGAATTTCTAACCTTATCTCTAAGGTTAAGACCGGCCACACCGCGAAGAAACCTCATTTCAGTCGCCTGTATCCGAGATATTATCCTTTCTGTCATAACCCAAAGTTCATGACTATGGGTTAAGATATACAAAGATTGCGTGGTAAACCGAAAGCTTCACCCGAAGACTCAACTCCTGCTTCACCACGAGAGACCTGTACAAAGACCGAATTGCTGCGTTAGCTGCACAAATCCGCTTTTCAATCTCCTTGATGTTCCTGCCATTTCTCGAGAACAATATCCCAAGATACTTGAAATCCCCCACATCAGGAAGAACCTTTTCTCTAATCCAGATTGACATTAGCAACTGAATCCGAGACGAGCACATAGGGAATAAATACGGCGTAATATTAAATACGGCGTAACAAATGCAATTTAATTATATAATTATTAGGTATTTATATCATTAAAAACGTATAGCATAAAGGGCGTCGTAAGTTTTAATAAACAACAAAAATTTCTTGACAAGAAAAACAAACAATATACAATATTTTTCCTGTCAACACAGGTCCGGGTGTCGGGTCATGGAGGCAATGCACGAATCAAACTACTCCCGACATCGAGATCCTGGGCGACAGAGCAGAGTATTCTTTCAGATAGCCCAAGGCAGGTTTCGACCAGTTTCGAAATGTGATCTCTCACCTGTACCGAGGTCTACCTCGAGGTCTCTTTCCAGAGAGTTCGGCCTAAAGAACCCTCCGAGGAAGGCGATCCCTAGACATCCTCAGAACGTGTCCTAGACACCTCAGTTGATTTTCTTCGATGTGGAGAAGCAGCGACTTTACTCCGAGTTTATCCCGGATGACCGAATTCCAAACCTTATATCTAAGGCTAAGATTAGCCATACCGCGAAGGAACCTCATATCGGTCGCATGCATCCGAGATATTATCCTATCGGTCATAACCCAAAGTTCATGACTATAGGTTAAGATATACGAAGATTGCGTGGTAAACCAAAAGCTTCACCCGAAGACTCAACTCCTGCTTCACCACGACATACCTGTACAAAGAAAGCGTTGCTGCGTTAGCTGCACAAATCCGCTTTTCAATCTCCTTGATGTTCCTGCCATTTCTCGAGAACAATATCCCAAGATACTTAAAATCCCCCACATCAGGAAGAACCTTTTCTCCAATCCAGATTGACATTAGCAACTGAATCCGAGACGAGCACATAGGGACAGTCTTTGAGGTACTAACCAACATCCCTGCTGCTTGGCATTCCTGTCACAAAACTGTCACAAAACTATAGGTTGTATTCTTAACTCAAGAATCCTAGCAATCTTCTTAGCAGACTTCTTAGCCAGTCTGATAAGACTGGCTAAGAAGAGTGAGGCCCCGATAATTCGAACACACTCTTTATCCCCTTTACCTCTTTGTCTAAAAGTTTCAGAGACGCAAGTCTTTCGTTCACATAGTTTAACCTCTCTAATACGAACGACAACCGGTGACTTGTAAGTATTCCTACACCCGCATGATGTCGCTTTCCGTTGTTAACGCCCGAAAAGTTCAAGATACAACCTTGATCTTAAAGTTTAGTTCCATTTCCAGAATAGTAAAGAAAAGTCACTCCGACTGTTTTTGAACCGAACGAACCACCTCTGTAACTAATTAGGGATTCTTACCCTCCAGTCAGATGAAATTCCATGTTCCTACATGAATGCTAGTCCACTTCGGATGCTGATGCCTCATTCTATGTTTCCGTACAACTACCCGGTCACACGGCACTCGATAATAAAAGCTCATCCAATTAGTGGTGAGTTTACCATTGTTCATAGTTCTTTATTTTATTGTAAATTTTTTGCTTGTCATTTTCATTATCTTGATTTTGCTTGTGCGGCTATTTCCCGTTCTCCATATCCTTGATTGTTCAATATCGCCACTGTAAGGAAACAGGAATTAGTGACTCTCTTCCGCCCCTTCTGTTCATTACTCAATCTGCAGTTGGAGTTATCGAAGTTATTGCTTTGTTCGGCTATATCCCGTTCATGCTGTCCTTTGGTGATCCAACATCACTACTGTAAGGAAACAGATATCCGTGATTCTCTTCCGTCTTTTCGTCTATTGTCCAATTTGCCGTTGGAGTCATCAGATGGATCTTAGATAGTCTATAAAAGGACTATCTTTTCGGCTGATGCAATCCGTTGATCGACTAATGTCGGACGTGTGTTGCTGGGCCGCTCTGCGAAGAATCTAATTTGCAATAGATGCCAGATTAATTTTTAATCGACTGGCGCCTAGCGGCCTTAGGTACCAGTCGATTAAGTTACTCAAATAACTCCTCCCTTTTTATATTTTTGCCTTTTAGTAAAGTCTTTTCAGTTTATCAGTTTATCAGTTTTTTAAAGTGTAAGTTATTAAAGTTATTATTACTGTAACTGAATTTTGGTAACATTTCGTTTAACATTTACACCGTTAAAAGGCTGTCACTTAATTGCTTTAATATGATTAATATTTCGGGAAGGTTAATTTAAATTATTTACAGAATGCCGTGTGAAACATTACATTCGTTCAACATTTCGAACACACCTTAAAAATATCATTCGTCGGTTAAGCTTATATAATTTAAGTGAATGACTTATGATATGATACTTATCTTACACGTGACTTCGGAATGGCTATTTATACGGATTTTAGCAAACATGGTATTTTGAAAAAAATTACAGTTAAGAAAGTAGTTATTTAGTATTGCGTGATTCACAAAGATGCTTTACATGGCCACTGAAATTTGTAATAAATATCTCAAAATGCTAAAATAAGTTAAAAGAATAATTTATGCTCTGTCTTCGTCTTTGAATGTACATCAAGCATTGAACATACTGATGTATGTTTTATATTTAATGTTATTTAATAGAGCTTATGCTTATATTTTAGATTGCAAATTTTTAATATAATTAAAAATATTATATTATAATATTATAATATATTAATTATATATTATATATTAATTATATATCAATTATATATTATTATATATTAATTATATTATAATATTATATTAATATTTAATATAAATATGATTTGTTACTTAGAACTGGAATAATAAAAATACCTTTATAATTTATTATTTTACTTTATAATTCGCAATAGAATTTAATCAAAATTTGCATTTCCATAAAAATATAATTCTAATAAATTATTTTATAAGATAATTATTCATAACTATTTTTTTTTAATTCTAAGAACATTTATCTAATCTCAAATTATAAAAGGTTTGAACTAATTTCAAAAATTTAAGAATATTTATTCAATCTGTAGCTATTTGAAAAACCTTAAATGGGAACTGTATAAAAATAGGATACTAGATAACCAAATATTATCAAAAGAGATACGTCATTAGCATGTATTTTGCCTCACTGCTATGTTGGACTAATAAATTGGGACTGAAACCTGATAACACTGCAGTTCCTTCTGATGATCTCTAATCCTTATTCTTATACATCGTTTGTTATTTATTATTCAATTCATAAAAATTGAATTTTATATTAAATTCAATTTTAAAGTATAACTTGGTACAATTTATATGAAATCTTATATAAAATTTTGGCTCATTGTAATTAAGTTAAACACATAACTTTTCAAGAGTTCAAGTTAATTACAATGAGTCACTGACGAAGCCGTAACGCGGCGAAAGTTTTGGAAATATATAATAACTAACTCAGTCTTTAATCTAATTAACTTTTGCATCTTAACAACATGAAGCTGATAGATAAGCGGACATTTAATTCTACAATGTAATCAAACGAATGGGTAGTACTGATTGATGGTTCGAGCTGTTATGAATCAACTTCTTCACTTGAAGTTGAAATGTGAATAGCTGGAGGCACAAGCAATTTCCACAGGTAAACGAATGGGATATCGTATTAAATTATCTATCGCCTATTTTTTAGTTCTATAAATTTAAAGAAATGATTTGAAACACCTTCACATACATATTGTGAATTGCTAAACTTTGATTTTTTCGTAATTACAAAATCGTAATTACTTTTGAAAATATTTATATTATTTAATAAAAGTAATATTATTTCCTACACAAAATTAAATGTGATTAGATCAAAAATGTAGAAAATATATTTTAGATCATCCCCGGAATTTCGTTTTTAATTGAGTTCCTATGTATATTGATTAAATTTATATTTAATTTGATTAATATTAATTATATTTAATTATAAAACACTTTTATATCTAATTCTGTGCATATCTAATGCATCGAAAGAAAATTACAGTAAGGTGTCTCATGAATACGAAACATCTGGGTATCGCACTAACGAATAATCTTGATTGCTTTTGTAGTAAAAATGAATATTTGTCTTTGTTTACAAATTCTTCGCGCATTTGTTCATAACGCGGCACACTAATGTGCCACGACACAATGCTTGTGAACAACTGGTATACATCATAACATATACTATTCAATGCTTAGAAGAGAGTGTAGAAAAACTTAAAATTTATTACGTCGATTGGATCTAATTTTGCAGAAAAATCTTGGCATTGTTGTGGTAAATTTATGAGGTTTTATGCATTTTATGGGTATTTTAATAAATATTATAATTTTATAATTTTATTAATAACTATTAATAATTATGCATCGAATAAAGCATTTTTAATTAATATACTTGTCCTAGAGAATGCAATTGGGCATCTCGCCTATAGATTGTTAGATTATTAATTTTCGGCCTCTTTGTATTTACCAAGACGAATAAAAAATGTTATTTAAATAGATATTTCTGTGTCCTTCTCTGATGAGCAATAAGTTGTAAAGTTCCAGATGTTAGCACTCACAACCATTAACTTAATTCTAGCTTTGATTATGATTATCAACCTTAAATTTCACATGGACTAGGATGATTGTACATTACTCGATCAACTCTACAAAGTCAACAACGGCCTACGGGTGGAATGAGCCCTCTGGATTATTGCATTTGTAAGCGCTTTCCTAGAAAACAAGTTCAAACAACAAATCATTCATTTCTTTGCAAATGACGAATCTATTTACTTCTGACTTTTCTTTCCATTAGTGCCCATTAGTCAAGAGTCAAAAAATACAGATCATGCTCATGTTCTAACTTTTCAACTTTTTCAAACTGTATTGAAAAGCATCCTTTGCACTTCAAGCAGTAACAGGAATTCAACAATTATTTAACACCTATTATTCCCAGGGTGTTTCATCTTGGTTTCAGTACAAGAACCGCAATATTTGTGTGCATTATTAAAAATGATTAAAATTGGCATTTTAATTTCTTCTCCTGAAATCAACATTAGTTTAATCATCAAACTAAACGCTTAACCTGAAACCAATATTATCGAACTACACAAATATCGTTATAAACAAAATAGAAAGAAAAATAAATCGTGTGATTATCGAAAACAATTTTTTAACGGTTCTCAATAAAACAATGGATAAGGGACGGAAGTAAAGGAATTTGATTATATTTCAATTTAGAAAGACACTAATTTACCTTATGAAGTGGGATTGTAGCACCGCTTCATAAGTCAGTACAGAAAAGTAAGCGGTACTTCGACCCGGTTACTCCTTAATCTCTCTAAAGGTATAATTCCATTATCTTGGTTTAATCCCCGCATTGTAGGTGGTCTAGTTGATTTACTGATTATTCTTCAATAATAATTGAGGGATATAAGAACAGAAGCCCTAAGATTGAAAAACAGCATCTCTAATATTGAATTGGAATTTGCGTGAAGCTTCTGTTTTCCATGTTTTGCCCTGTCAAAAAGCGGACGTTATCGTTACTTAATAATCTAACTCAATTAGAACCAGTCAGATCATTATTCATTATATTCTATAGTGTAAAACTTCCCAATATACTCTGTATAGTTGGAAGATCTATTCCTCACTTCCCAAGATCTCAATAAAAATTTATTCTTTAAAAGTGCTCTCTAAAAAGCCACTTTTGTACAGAGCGATTCAATATATCAATCAACCTATATTTCTTAAAAGATGAAAGTTATTACACTTTTTCAATCTTAGTAAGTTACAGCGATTCTATCGACTACCTATAAAAATCGTTTCTTCAACACGAATCTTCAAAATTTAAAGTTTTGTCTAATACTCCATATCCCGAATCTATTCGATTACTTTAAACAAACCCTTTTAAATGAATATCGGGGATCACAATATCACAATATTAAAATATTTAAATCGAACCAGAACAACAAGTAAAAATTATTATTATTTCAAAGCTTTCGAAATTCATGTTGGTACACCTTGTATTCACCTTGGTACATGCAGCTTCTCAAGCAATAAGGGGTAGTCGCTATACAAGAGGCAATCCCTATCATTTGAATGAATAACATATGATGTATGAAGATCGTGACAAATACGAATAAAGAACAAAAAAAGCTTTCGGGAAAACTCTTTCGTCAGTGAAAACATAACATTTTGTTGTTTTCACAATGCTAGAACATTGTTAGCACAATGTACAATGTTCTAAAAGAAGATGTTTATTTTGATTCGTCTGTTTTCACTGACAAAAAGGTATTCCCGAAAGCTATGAAATAATAATTTTTACATGTTGTTCTGGTTCGATTTGAATATTATAATATACATTGAACGAATTGTGCTAAGCAATCTTAAACTAGCTGATTTGTATATATATATGTATACTAAGCAACACCATTTTCTATAAATACCGAATTTCGTAAGAAATTATGGGCAGTGGTTTACTAAGCACATCCGTTCACTACTATTATACCTGCCATATCCATTAAGGATCCAAGGAGTGCAGCGACAATTCAGCAACAACCTATGCCTAGTGTTTAAGGATGGTTCTTACTGCATTTCGATCTGGTAGAGAACGTAAGCCTCGGACAATTAAGCAAAAAACATTGCAATTCAATCAGTATCATGTTTGGTGAAAATCTAAAGTTGCGGAGCTTTTAAAGGAAACAATTCAAGCAAAATGGACATTTCGAAAGGTAAAACGTTGATCGCTACAATTCCTGAAAAACAAGTAAGTAATTTTTCTGCTGTTAATTTGCCGGGGGAGGGGGGGTACTCATCCCAATCCCTAAACTAAAAAACCTAATTGTTATCTCAATCTCACAACCTCTGGAAATGCACAATTTATTCAATGTCTTTCTAAGACCATTTATTGCTAAGTGTGCCAACAACCGAATCCTGTTCAATTCGGTCAAATTTTATGAATCGGAAATAAAAATTTCCTTCGCAACCTCTGATATTGCGAAGGATTATTAGATCTTCTTCGATTCAAATCTGAAACATCTGGGTTCGATTCATTTTAAGCCCATTCTAGCATATGTCAAAGTGAACAATCTTCCCCCGCATCTGGAGGAAAATGATATCGAAGTTCTGAAAAAAGTTTACAAAATTTCAAACTTCCGGTGTGTCATGGGGAAAAGTGGATTTCCACTTCCTGTAGGTTTCTGTTCATCCCCTATCGAGCATGCCGAAACCCTTGCTAAATCGTCATATAATCCCTTTTTAGGGTACAACTTACGTTTTACAGTTATGAGTGCAGAGGATCTTACCTACCCCACTGTAGCACATGCCATAAGTGGGGACACTGGGCCTCAAACTGCTGCAGATCAAAGACCTGCGGAGTCTGTAGTCTCCCATCATGCAAAAGTATTGGTTCCGGGAAGAAGTGCGTTTCACCCGCCCTATGCTCAAACTGTGGTGGGAGTTATCCTGCATAGTCTCGTAAATGTGCATGCTTTAAAGATTACCGAAACAACTTCTCCAGGTCTGTTGTAGTCAAGATACCCGATTCAACTTATTCTGGCGCGGCCTCAAGGATGACAGACAAGGACATCCTGAGTGTTATGGACGTTAAGATACATTCTGCTATCAAAAATGTGGAAAATATGGTCTCCGCCTTGGTCTCTGCACTTTATTCAAGTCCGGGAGTTTCCACTCAGCATGCTTTACCTAGCTCGAAAAAGAGGGGGCCTCGGCTCACGTCGTTCCCCCCCATTAAGAACGAGAAGCTCCTGAAGAAGAAAGACGAGTTGGCTTCACAGGTAAATGAAGACAATGGCCGTGGGCAAGTGCTCGCCCATGACAGAGTTGGTGGCGGACTCCTAAGACCGTTTAAGTATAGTTGAGAGAGTAAATAGATGATCCGTAGTACCACGACCTGGACAAAAGCCCCGTTGTTACATCTGCAACTGTCACAAAAACATAGGTTGTATCCTTAACTCAAGAATCCTAGCAAATAACTTACCAGACTGGCTAAGAAGAGTGATGCCCCGATAATTGGAACACACGCTTCGGTCACCGTTCTTAAAGATCGGTCAATCACCCAGTTCGACATTCATTAGGAACCTTGTCCGACCTCAATGCAACGTTTAAGATTTGAGAGCATTTAAAGCTTCAGGTCAAATCTCATCTACTCCAGAAGACATGCCATTGCGAAGTTTTTAACAACAGCAATGACCTCTTCCAAAGTGATGAACTCTTCTGTTGATTTTAAAGGCTCTACTTCTACAAGATAAGGTATATCTACCGGATTAAGGATGCTCCTAAAATGTTGTTTCCAACAAGTAAGAATTTCTTTAATGTCAGTCAGCATCGACCCTCTCTTGTCATAGACAGTTTGAGAAGTTTCCTGCTTTCTAACACAAAGGTTCTTGATAGTCCTGCAGGACATCATTTTTGACAATTTCCTGCTTGTCATGTTCATTATCTTTATTTTGTTCGTTCGGGTATCTCCCGTTCTCGATATCCTTTGATTGTTCAACATCGTAACTGTAAGGAAACAGGCATCCGTGACTCTCTTCTGCCCTTTTGTACATTGTTCAATCTACCGTTTTAGTCATCGGAGTGATTTTGTTTGTTCGGCTATCTCCCGTTTCCGATATATTTTGATGCTCTAACATTGCTACTGTAAGGAAACAGGCATCCGTGATTCTCTTTCGGCTTTTCGTCTATTGTCTAATTTGCCGTTGGACTCATCAGATGGATCTGATATAGTCTATGAAAGGACTATCTTTTCGGCTGATGCAAGTCGTTAATCGACAAATGTCGAACATATGTTGTCTGAGTCGTTCCGCGAAGAGTCTCATTGGCAATAGGTGTTAGCTTGATACTTAATCGACTTGCACCTAGCCTCGTTATTATAAATTTTAGATTATTATAAATTATTAATTTATAATTATTATAAATTTGTATTAAAAGTTATTAATAAATTTGTATTAAACAAATACAATACATTAATATAATTACAGGATATTTGTTTTAATAATAATTTATATCT
>WNNJ02002853.1:0-89805 GCA_012934845.2 Pomphorhynchus laevis | reverse complement strand
TGTTATAAAAAAATTTAAAAAAAATTTAATTAAAAAAATATTTTCAAATAATTATTTATATATTTTAGTTTATAATTGTTTATTAATACACTATTATTCTATTTTGCATTTATAATCTCATCGCAAATTATTCTGTATATTTGTATATATTAGTATCTTTGCTGATGTTCCAATTGTCAATTTAAAGATTAAAAGAGATTAGAAGTTTTTCCTTTTTAAAGGATTGGGAATTTAAAGATAAAAAATTTTTTAGTCAATCAAAACTTTATTGCATCTTGTAAAAATGATGTTCATTTCATCATCTTTGTAATGTTCCGATTGTCAATCCATTTTTCAAGATCAAAACTTTATTGAATCTTGTATAAAAGTGATGAAAGTTTAGATAATTTTGTATTTATCAAAACTTGGTGATTATTTGAAAAAAAATTTATCGAAAAGAATCAATATATCTTACAATCTATTTTTAGAAATGAAATAATAAATAAAATAATCATTTTACATCGTTATCCATCGCTCTGTGTCATATAGAGAGATGCCTATTTTCATTGCTAATCTTTATCGAAGACAACATCAGATGGGAATTGCTTAGATCGCTTCTTTGTATCAGCTCTTACGACAAGAGCCAATCGATCATTATCTGTTTCTCTAATAACAAACATAAAAATAATAAAAATAAAAACATTTTAGATTGCATATAAGATAATTGATTATTTAATTTATAATTTAATTAAAAACAGAATTTTTATTAAAAAGCTATCAAATTTAATTGAATTCTTGCATTTTTAAATAAAATATAATAATTTTATAAAAACACAAATCACAGTTCGCAAGGGTACAGGATAAAAGCGAAATAAAGAGTTTAAATAAATGTTAAAGTTTAAATAATAAAATAATTATTTGAAATAATTTCGTTCTTACATTTTGATTATTAAGATTTTAAACTATTATATAATCTAAATATTTAATTAAACTACTGTATAATTTCCAGCCTTATAGATGTATAAAGTGTCTAAAAATTTAAAGATGTCTAAATTCTTTAAAATACAGCAAATAAATACAAGTAAAAGAAAAAAATTATAAATTATAAATTATATTATTTCTAATATTAAAATTGTGTTTTAATAAATATTTATGAATTTACTTTAATTATATGATTTATTAAAAATTGTTTAATTTCTTATTTGCAAATATGATAAAAAAAGTAACATCTCTTTTCCATTTTTAAAGAAAAAGTTTGTTTTTACAACTAACGAGACATTTGAAATAATTGGATAATTTGTTTTATACAAATTTATGTCTAAAAATTTAGTTAGACATAAAGTTTATTTTTAGTATAAATAAAGTACGATATGTATATAGTTTAGTTATGTCTAAAAATAAGAAATAGAAAAAACAGGAAAAGGGAAACAGAAAAACATAATTTACTTTGCAAGTCACAATAAAAAAATTTATTTTCATAACTTAGCTTTAAATATAATATAATTTATTTTATTAAATAAATAAAATCGTACCTTATAACCTATAAAAACTACACTATACAGAATCCCTGTTCTACCGTACAAATTAGTAACGTACCGAATAATTTTCACCTACATTATTTATAGTATATTATATTATTATATATAATAATTATTATTATAGAACGACGCGTTTCGAAACTTCTACCAGTAATTACTTGTAAATATTATCATTTTAATTAAATATTTCAGATCAAATATTTATATGAAATGAATATATTATAAATAAGTTAAAATTAAAAATTTACTCTTAAATAAATATAATAATTAAATTAAATAATTAATTAATTAATTAAATCAAAATTCTGCAAAATTGACCCGCTGTTCCTCGCAATTTTAGAACGAGCAGTCAATTTGCCTAATTTATTAAATTCTTTATATTTTTAATCTGAAATTTTATCTGTATAAATCAATTATTTTTAAATTACCTCATTGTGAACAAAATCACTTTTAGAATTATGGAAAATTGAAAGCGTGTCTAATAGCTCATTCGCATATTCACCAAAGCACTATTATGATCTTATTATTACAAAATTATTTGTTCAAACTTATTTATAATTAGAAAACCTCAACAATTTAATTTTTTATATTTAAAAGAGTTGTCTTAATCTTACATTTTTAAAACCATTTTATAAATTTTTTACATTTAAAATCTCATTTTTCTTATTCTTATGAAGTTGCAATTAACTTTTTAGAAGAAATTTATATTAAGCAGTTAATTTGGTTTAGCAGTTAATCGCTTAGTGAAACATTAATTTAATTGCTAAATTAAATTGATTAAAAATTTAATGAAAAACACCCTAACTTTTAATCTGCTGTTCCACAGCAGATGCTATCACAATTTTCTTGGTAAGAAAATTTTCAATATCACAATTTTACGCTATCACAATTTTTCTAGTAAGTCTGAGGCGTACTAGTCGTTGGACTAGGCCTCAGACAATTTTCACTGGTCGTTGGACTTTTTCTGACCATATTTAAGTTAGGGTGTAATTTTGATTTGTAAAATTTATATCATTAATTAAAAACATTTTATATGAAATTCTTTATTAAATTAATTAATTATTAAATCTTTATTTTTAAATTAATTAGTTATTGACATAATTTATAAAAATTAAATTTTGGCTTAAAAATAAATCACTAAAATTTAATTTTAGTGATTTTTTAAAATCTTTACAAATCTTTATTTCGATCAGCCGTTTTTGCTCAGTCGTATTAATCGACTTTATGGTCGATTAATAATCAACCCGAGTATTACACACAAGTTAGTTTAGTCTAAAGAGTAACAAACCAAATTAATGTTAGCAAGCTGATGCCAAGCATTACCACCGTGCTTGATACCGGTATTTCTGATCATTTTTTTCTCTCCTTACAATTACATAACCTTTCCCGATTATCCCATACATCTCGCTCTCATCGATCTTGGAAACTTCTTGATTAAGCGCTATTTCAAAATTACTTGATAAGCTCTTTAGATTTGTCTACTTTATCATCTGTAAGTATTCTTGCGAATAACTTTGAATCATGCAATACTCAAATTCTTGATAAAATATTACCTTTAAGGGTTTTTATTAAACGACGTTCTCATCAAGCTCCTTGGTTTGATTGTGAATGTGTCACTGCCAAGCGTTTACTGCGTCGTTGTCATCGCCTGTATCTTAGAACACATCGAAGAAATGTTTCTTTGGCAGAAACAGCCAGATTAGCTTTCAGAGATGCTCGTAAACGATACTGTGAGCTCTTGAAACAAAAATCGAATCTCCTTCTTCTCCACGCAATTTGTAGTCTTCTATTAAAAACTTACTTGGACGTTCATGTCCGAAATCAACACTGTCTCCTTGCATTGATGCTGAATACCTTCGTGATAAGCTTACTGCAAACATTTCCACTCTGGCTTCCATTAATGACGACTTTTCTTCTGTCTTGAAGCATCATTTGCCGGAACTTTTCAACTTTACGCTTATACATCCTCAGCAAATATTAGCTGCACTAACGCGGTTACCAAACACGACATCTATCCTAGATATTATCCCAGCTAATGTGTTAAAATCTTGCATCCACACACTTCTACCTTATTTGTGTAATCTTTTAAATTCGTCAATTCGGTATTCGAAGTATTCTGATTCCTTTAAAGTCGCCATTATACGGACACTTGTGAAGCGATCATCTCTTGATCCCATGATTCCTTCTTCGTACAGACCAATTTCTCACCTATCGACAATCTCCAAACTTTTTAAACGTATAATCTTACATCAAATAAGTGACTATCTGAAGGTAAATAACCTATTTCCTTCTTCTCAATATGCTTATCGTAAACATCATTCAACCCTTACTGCATGCACTCAAATATTTGACCATTTACTTGTCGCCAATGATAAGAGTCGTATTAATCTTATATAGCGCTTGATTTAGCTTCAGCCTTTGATGTCGTTGACCATCAAATTCTCCATGCATGTCTTCGTCACCGATACGGTTTCTCATCTAGTGTTATCAAATGGTTCCATTCATATCTAACTGGTAGATCTTTTAGTGTTGAATCTAATTCAATTTTCTTATCTACTTATCAAATCACTCACGGCGTACCTCAAGGTTCTGTTCTTGGACCTCTACTATTCACACTTCTTCTTGGCGACCTAACATATATAGCCTCTCCTTATGGTTTTCCTTTAATTCAATATGCAGACGACATCGTGCTGTATGCAGACTGTGATCCTTCTTCCGTTAATGACCTTGCAGACATTGCTTCTGATTGTCTAAATCATCTTTGTAGACATTTGACGTCATTACGTTTAGTAATAAAAACGAAGAAATCTACCCTTATGTGGATAACACTTCACTCTTTGTCTGATCCGAACATTTAAATCAAAATTTCTGACTATACTTTACCGGTAGTCACTTCTATGGCAATTCTCGGAATTTCATTTAATTCCCACTTGTCATTTCTTCCTTTCATCAGACACAAAGCTCAATGCTGTTTTCTTATCTTGAGGGACATCAGGCAAGTAAGACATCATCTCGATACTCTTACTACGGTGAAATTAGTGAAATCTCTTCTGATTTCCAAACTTGATTATTATGTCAGTCGTATTAATTATCCGAAATCATCTCTCAAATCTTTGCAAAGTATTCTAAATTCGGCCGTTAGAGTTATTTTTCGCTTAAGGAAATTCGATCACATATTGCGTTATTCTAATTCGCTGTCTTGGCTAGACATCACGAACCGCATAAGGTTTAAACTAGCATGCTTTATGTGGAATATCATAAATGCCAACGCCCCATCACAGCTCATCTTACCTACATTATCCAGTAAATCCACAACTTCTATTTCGCTTCGCAATAATCTACAGGATCAAGATTATATGTTCCACGTCATTTTTCGCACGCCGTGCATCGATCATACTCGATTGCATGGCCTAAACTGTGGAACAATCTTCCCTCAAATGTTACTGCATCATCTTATATGTAAATTTAAAAAATGTTTATTTACATTTCTACGGAATCCTAATTTATAATTTTTTTTGTCATTTTAGTGGGCTTGTAAGTGACCGATAGTCACATTTGCCACTTAAAAAAATTTTCTTCTTAAAAAGTATTATGTGCATTATAAAACGTGCATTATGTTACTACGTGTGAGGTTAAAGTTGATGGTGAAATACAATAATATTGTAATCTGAGATATAATATATAATATATATAATGATTATATATTATAATTATTAATTAGAATTATATATTATAATTAGATATAATCTTAGATAACGATTGCATAAATTGATGAAATATCAAAATTATACCTTTCCTCTTCTTCCTCCATTCGTATAATGGCATTTAACTGTCTTTGCATAGCATCAACCCGCTTTACTAATGATGGCACGCTGCTAGATTCTCCGGACTGATCAGATGACATATTTCCGTATGCTATACTTGAAATATTTGCAGCAGCCTTGATAAAAACAATTATTTACTCAACATAAATACTATAAAAACACCTGTTGAAGTGATATTCGAAGTCGCTTTCGGCCTTCCACTTCACGAGCCCACCGTTTTTTATACTTTCGTAATAAAATCTAAATGTACGAAGGATTTTAGCATTTTAAAACAATTTTACAAAATAGTTGTATTGCTAGTCATAACTTTATCTAGCTTTAAAGCAAGATATGAATCTGATCAGCTATTTATCAGCTAACATTTATTAGCTATAATATAAACTATTAGCTAATATATAAGCTATTCTTGCTTTAAGCGTGCGTCCAGGTGTATTAATTAACAATTAATTAATTAATAATTAATTAAATATTAATCAATTATTAATTAACAAATTTTATATTTCCGATCTGTTACAGCCCTTTTCAGTTTAATAAACCCTTTCTTTCAGTTTTATTGACCTTTTTTCAGTTGTTATTGAATATTTTCAGTTTTTATGACCCTTTCTTTCAGTTTTATTGAACCTATTGAAAATGTATGAAACAATTTAATCCATAAATTAAAGAAATATTTTTAAAGATTTAATTTTTAAATAAAATCAAGACGTGCCATTGATTTTTCAACTCAAATGCGCATATGATCAAAGTAACCCATCATTCTAAAATCTCCATTTCTGAGAGCTTCATCAAATGTATTGATAAGTATCTTTCTATTGGCTAAGCCTTCACTTTGTCCAACCCTTGACTTCAAACACGAAATCGGGTTCAATTGAAGCGAATAATGCGGTAGAAACTTAAATATGTAGTTTTTCCTTAAAAATGCTTCTCTTAGACTTATGGATCGAAGTATTATCCATTACAATGTATTTTTGATTTCCAGAGGGTAATGAAGGCAATATTTGTTCTATAAACTGGAGAATGTCCAATGATTTAAAACTCCCACTTTTTATTCGATATCCAAGAACGCCTTCTTTAGTGATAGCGCATAATACTGATATGTTTGTATCTTTGGAATTTGATACATTTGTGTAACATTTAGTATTCTTAGGTGAATATTCCATTCTCTTGTATGAGGGTAAATTAAAACATCAACGAACCATATTGTAGCCTCACCTGCTTGTTTGCATTACTATTCCTATTTATGGGAATCAATGTTAATGTCTTCCTGGTATAATCCATTTTTTTAATTATTCTTGATGCTGTTGATAAGGGAAAGAACTTCCAGAGCCATGTTCACATGTAGATTTAAGGCTTACCTATTTCGGAAGACTATTTCTACTCCACCCAACATAGCAGCGGGGCCAAATACGTGTTAAGGACGTATTTCCTCTGATTAAATTTGATTATATCGTATTTTATTCTAATACAATGTATATTATTTAATATCCATCCATAAAAATTTTCCGCTAATGATTTTAATTATTTTCTGCTTGATGTTATTTTTTGATAATTAATGATGTATGTCCTCTGATGACATGGAACTGTCATCAGGAGAACTGCTATGCTATCGGGTTTCGGCATCTAACTCCTCTACCCAACATAGCAGCGGGGCCAAATACATGCTAATGATGTATTCCTCTGAAATAACTATCTAGTATCTTATTCTAATGCAAAGTATATTATTTATTATCCATCCATAAAAATTTGCAACTTAAGAGTTTAAATTTATTCTTTATATTATTGTGTTGATTTATATATTTTACTATTTTCTGCTTGATGTTATTTTTATAGTAACCTAGTTTAAAATATGTATCTATTAAATTATTTAAATGATTTTGAAGAAAGCCAATATCATTACATATTGTTGCAATTCTTAAAATTTCATTATTAATATTCTTAAAATATAAGAATATTATATTATTCTTATATTACATTATTAATATCCTTTAAAATTTCAATTCTTAAAATTTTAAGAATTTCAATTCTTAAAATTTCATTTTTTGTGATTTTGAGGAAAGCTAATATGAGGTTATCAAGATGTGACACTGCATAAATTACATATTATGACAATTCTTACTTTTATACTTCTTACTCTAATTAATAAAATGATTTTGAAGAAAGCCAATATCATTACATATTGTTGCAATTCTTAAAATTTCATTATTAATATTCTTAAAATATAAGAATATTATATTATTCTTATAATATAATATTCTTTCGGCCCCTAACTCCTCTACCCAACATAGCAGCGGGGCCAAATACATGCTAATGATGTATTTCCTCTGAAATAACTATATAGTATCTTATTCTAATACAAAGTATATTATTTATTATCCATCTATAAAAATTTGCCACTAAGAGTTTAAATTTATTCTTTATATTATTGTGTTGATTTATATATTTTACTATTTTCTGCTTGATGTTATTTTTATAGTAACCTAGTTTAAAATATGCATCTATTAAATTATTTAAATGATTTTGAAGAAAGCCAATATCATTACATATTGTTGCAATTCTTAAAATTTCATTATTTAATGTATTATATTTTATATTATATGGTATGCATGAATGCTCATGCAAAAATATGTTTCTTGTAAATATAAATATGTCATCTTCACTGATTAATATAAGTTATATTTATTCAAATGCATGCCAAAGCCAAAAGGCTATTCCGGCATAGTCAAAAGATATTTTGAATATTTTGTGTGCTTTATGCTGATAGAAAGCATATTGTTTTTATCCATCCGTAGAATATTTCCGTTTAAATAGAATAATAATAAATCAACAGAATAAATAATATTCTGTTGATTTGTATATTGTAAATTTATTATAAAATTGATTTATTTCTAAAATTGTTTTTATAAAAAAGAAAGCATTCATCAAACTGGCATGAAAATTAGCAGAAAAATAATAATGTCGTATCATTAATGTCCTATTATCTAATACAATATTACCGATTATATTACCGGGAAAACAAAGTTGACATAAACTTGTCTAAAATTAAAGATCCACTCACGCTTGTTTATAACTTGTTAACGTTAGTTTTAAGCGCTTCCGACAGTTAGTTTTAAGCGCTTAAAGTAATCGTGGGCTAGAACAAGATCTAGAAATATCTACCACCGGGCTAGAATAGATCTTCAAATATCTACCACCTTCACTTCGTGCGATACGGGATCTTCTTGTTGACATGTTTCATTAAGAACATATAACTATTTTAAAGTGCTTGTTTTTAGCGTTATTAAAACAAAGTGGTAAAACCGCTTTAATTTACATTCAGGTTTCGAATTTCACATTGTAATGCGCATATTTCCATGTGCTTGCGTCTCATATCTTGTTCTTGTTTCCCGGTACGATTGAGACTAAAAATATCTAAACCTTAATTCGATAAAATATAAGCAAATTATTTACCCAGCCAACGGATTAATATCTTCTTGCGGATTAATCGGATAAGGTCGTTTCTAAAGAAAATATAAAATTCTTAAACTAGTTTGATACTCAAATATACCGTAGTGATATTATCACTTAGTACCTTTTTAAAATAGTAAAATAAACAAATAATAAAATATTTACATTAATTCAAATATAAAAAATTAAAATATTAATTCTTAAATTAAAATCTTAAGTCAGTGTTTAATACAAATGTTAACAAAATGTTATCAAAATTTTTTTTTCTAAATTATTTTTAAATTTTAAATAATTGGTATTGATCAAGGAAAAGGTTTTATTTACCGCTTACGTTTTCATCTTTTTAAATATAGATTTTCGAAAACACAAAATATAGAGTAATGTCTACTCAATATTTGAGTGGATAATATTTAATTTATTTCAAACTTATATATTAAAATATTTATAAATTAAAAAATAAATAAATTAGTCATAGACGAAATTATTCGCTACTCATTTAACGTGAACTAAATTAATTTATATTATAAATTGATTGTTCACTCATAGTGGATTATTTATTAGTGAAGAGAGTGAATTGAAATATTTATTTAATCGAATTTTCATTTTCGAAAATTGGATTAAATAAATATTTTACTTCACTCCCTCCTCTAATAAATAATAAATTAATTTATTATAACTGTTTTTAAAATTATCTTCTGATTTTTATTTACATCTCTAATGCGGAAGTTATCAGCTTCAATAGCTGGTAACTGGTGACAGGAGTGCTTGTCAAAATATTAGTAAAATATATGAATATATTAAATGTACTCTTAAATCGAAATAAGCGATGCCAAATACACGCCATTAATATATTTCCTTATATGTTATTCGATTATCTAGAGTATTTTCAACTTATTTTAAGTTACTCAGGATTCTAACACAGAGCATATTGTCCAATGATACGTTCGATGTGCTATTCAATTGTTTAGGGCGTTTAAATATTGCGATAAATATAAAAAGAAAATTTTATCGTTTACAAATTTAGTCTTTTTTAGTCTCTATTTTTTTAGTCTTTTTTTAGTATATTTTTGTCGAAAATTTGTGAACAATAAAATTTTATTTCTTTATTTCTCTTAATGTTTTAGCGCAATGGATAACAGACATATTATTTAGTATCCATGTATAAAAATTTCAAACTCAAAAATTTCAACTTATTTTAAAAATATTTTGATGTATATATTTGGCAATTCTTTATGCTTACTAAAATTTGCTTACATACTACGACGATATGTAAAATTTCATTTTAAATTTATTAGTTTAAATTAATGAACAACGCGTTTTACAACACGTTGTAAATTAATGAACAACACGTTGTCTTTTTTTGTTGTTGTAATCGACTGGCATCTAGCGGGGCTGCTAGGTGCCAGTCGATTAAGTATTAAAATGGTACCTATTACCAATTAGCCTCTTCGTGGAACGGCTCGGGCAACGTATGTTCGACATTCGTCGATCAACGGCTAAATAATTGGCCGGCTTACATCAGCCGTAGGGATAGTTCTTTCATAGACTATCTCAGATCCCTCCAATGACGCCAACGGCGGATTAGACAATAGACAAAAAGGCGGAAGAGAGTACAGAGGCCTGTTTATTTACAGCAGTGATATTGGGATCGGGAAATAGCCGAACAATTGGCAGGCAACAAATTTATAAAATATATATCAAATGCAAAGAACAATAGTCAACTCACCACTGACCGGAGGAGTTTTCATTGTCGGATGCTGTGTGACCAGGCAATTCTACGGAGAAAGCGAAAGAAGCATCAACATCCGAAGCAGACTAGCCTTCATGTAGGAACGTGTAATATCATCTCGCTGGTGGGGAAAGAACCAAAATTATTTGAAGAGATGGTTCGCTTCGGTATTGATATAGTCGGAGTGACTTATCTTCACTATTCTGAAACTGGAACTAAACTTTTGAATCAAGGTTGGACCTTGAACTATTCGAGAGTTACCAACGGAAAGCGACAACAGGCGGGTTTAGAGATACTGACAAATCCCCGGTTGTCGTTTGTGGTAGAGAGGTTTAACCCAGTGAACGAAAGGCTGGCGTTTCTGAGACTTTTAGTCAAATAAGGAAATAGAATAACTGTTGTGTATGCGTATGCTCCCAACATTATCTCGGAATTCGCAGCCTTCGTGGATAATCTTCAGGATATGCTTGATAGTATCCTGTTGGAGATTCCCTCGTTATACTGGGTGACTTCAATGCTCATGTTAGTAGCGACAGAAGCACTTGGAAGGGAGTGTTGGGGATGAACGAACTTTCTTATCTGAAGGCGAGTGGTGTTGAATTATTGCAGTTTTGTTCTCGTAGCAATTTGTGCATAACCAACACCTTGTTTGAACATAAGGAGATCCATAGATGCGCATGGCATCAGAATTATCTCAGTCAACGATCAATGATCGATTTTGTAATAGTTTCATCTGATCTGCGACGTTTTGTTCTGGATACTCGTGTGAAGAAATGGGCTGATCTGATAACCGATCACCACGTTGTAGTTAGTAAACTTCGATAGCATGATCGGATACTAGACAAGCCTGGTAAACACAAACGTTGTGTGAGGGCGTGCTGGGAGCGTCTATCAAATGCTTTTGTCAGAAGAGGTAAAGATCATTGCCAGCTTTTAAAAGTTAAAAGTTGTGGCTCGAAGACATTAGGTGCTTGTCGCGTAGAGAATACTCGAGCTGCTTGGTGGACACCAACAGTTAGAGATTTTGTCCAACAGAAGAAGCTGGTTTGTAAGGCAACTTTGTCAGATAAATTACTGGAAGCTGTAGACGAGTACCGAAAAGCAAAGAGAGCTTCAGCTCGAGCAGTTACCGAAGCGAAGAAAGCGGCTTGGTTGAAGTTTGAAGCGCACTTAGAACTTTATTATAGTCAGCTTCGAAGATGTTCTGGAGGTCGATTAGGAACCTTCATGCTGGAAAGCAGAAAAATCCTCAAACTGTCTATGACAAGGGAGGATTTATGCTGATTGACATTAAAGAAATTCTTAGTAGTTGGAAAGAGCAATAGTAGTCTCTTTAATCAATTCGATATGTATTTTCTTGTAGAAGAAGGGCCTTTATAACATACGGAAGAGCTCATCTCTTTGGAAGAGATCATTGCTGTTGTTAAAAAAAACTTCGTAATGGCAAGTCATCTGGAGCAGACGAGATTCGACCTGAATGTTTAAAGGCTCTCGACATTGTTGGCATGAAGTGGCTAACACGAATCTTCAACGTTGCATTGAAGTCGGGCAAGGTTCAAAGTGAGTGGTGAACTGGGGTGATAGTACCGGCCTTTAAGAAAGGTGACCGAAGAATATGTTTCAATTATCGGGGTATCACTCTTCTTAGCCAAACTGGTAAGCTATTTGCTAGGATTCTTGACTTAAGGATACGGCCTATATTTGAGGGACAGTTGCAGGATGAACAATGGGCTCTCGTCCATGTCGTGGAATTATGGATCATCTCTTTACTCTCTCAACTACCCTATAACGGTCATGGGAGTTCGCTCAACCGGTCTACATGTGTTTTGTAGATTTGGAGAAGGCGTTAGACCGAGTTCCGCGAGAGAGGTTGTGGGAGGTAGTAAGGGAGTATGAAGTACCACTATCTTCGGATAGCTGTGGCTTCTTTGTATGAACAAAGTATGAGTTGTCGTATTCTAGGTAGGAAGTCTGAATCATTTCCAGTAGGCGTTGGGCTTCGCAAGGGTTTGCCCTTTGTCTCAACTTTTGTTCATTGTTTACATAAGAAAAATTTCGAGACGAGCTGCTCTGACCGATTTCGGTCTTTAGTTCGGTTCCATCAGGATACCATCTCTGCTTTTTGCAGATGACGTTGTTTTTGTTGGTTTCTTGTCATGAGAATTTACAATGCCTACTAGATCGATTCACGATATAATGCTAAGCGGCAGGGGTGTTGGTTAGTACATCTAAGACTGTCTCTATGTGTTCGTCTCGGATTCAGATGATAATGTCAATCCGGATAAGGGAAAGGTTCTTCCTGATGTGGAGGATTTCAAGTATCTTAGGGTATTGTTCTCGATGGATGGTAGGAACATCAAGGATATTGAGAAGCGGATTTGTGCAGCTAACGCAGCAATGCGTTCTTTGTACAGGTTTGTCGTGGTGAATCGGGAGTTGAGTCTTCGGGCGAAGCTTTTGGTTTACCACACAATCTTCGTTCCTATCTTAATTTATGGTCATGAGCTTTGGGTTATGACTGAAGAATAATATCTCGGATACAGGCGACCGAAATTAAGTTCATTCACGGTATGGCCGATCTTAGCCTTAGAGAAAAGGTTAGGAATTTGGTCATCCGGAATATACTCGGAGTAAAGTCGCCGCTTCTCAACATCGAATAAAGTCAGCTGAGGTGGCTATGACACGTTCTTAGGATGTCTAGGAATCGCCTTCCTCGAAGGATTTTCCAAGCCGGACTCTCTCGAAAGAGACGTCGAGGTAGACATCGGTACCGGTGGAGAGATCGATTCTCGAAACTGACCTAAGACCGCCTTGGGTTATCTAAAAGCGAACTCTGGTATGTCGCCCAGGATTGCGATGTCTGGAGTAGTTTGTTTCGTGCACTGCCTCCACGACTCGACACCCGTACAAGTAGTTTACAAGAAAAAAATTTATTTGTTTTTTCTTGTCAAGAAATTATTGTTGTAATATGTTTACGTATTGGAGTTACTGCTATTGTATTTCAAGTCTAAGTGCATTTGGTGCCAATACTGCAAGTTGCAGTATTGGCGACTTAGTTGACAGAATTCACTTCATTTGGATTTTAAATACTCTGGATCCTTAGCAATAGCAATTGGTGCAGTTTGAAAAGCCTTTATCTGCCTTGGGCTTGCATTGCAATATGGAAGAGGTTGAAACATTAGATCGTATAGTACAATCGGCCAGTAGTGTATTGCAACATATTTAACTATTATTCAAGTCACCAGATATACTAAGAGTTATATCGTACTTGATGACGGAGTAGTTCAGTAAAGAAGGCTTAATAAGTCGACTGAAGCGATATAGGTTCGGTTTAGGCTGATATGGAATTATAAGTGTGTAAATATGCATGAAACGGGCTTATTTTTGCAAAGGAAGGCCCATTCAGAATCGCGGTCTAAGTGCATTTGGCAAACTGCGGTATCTGAGTAAATAAAGTAAATGCAGCCCCCTCAAATTAAGCTTCATATGACCAACCTTCTCAGGGAGTGGATATAAAGTTAAGGTTATCGAAGTGGTTGATTAGTTGCTGTAGTTTTTCAGTAATACAACACTTATATTAGTATAATATTACTTATGAGTTATTAATATTATAATATTTTACAACTGGAATAACTGCTGATGTTTTTTATGTTATAGACATTAAATTGTTAATACAAAAATATTTAACTTCTTTCAGGTAAAAGAAATTAAATTGTTTAATTTAATTAGTTTAAATTAATGAACAACGTCTTCAATGTGTTTTAAATATGGAACACTAGATTTTAAAATTCGTTTATCAGATATACCTGACGATGCGTTATCGTTTATCGCTTTTTATTGAACACAAAAAAGACAGAAACTTCAGGTAATATTCAGGAATACAAAATAATTACATATATTCTTTTAAAATTATTATTTATTTTAAATTTCAATTTTAAATTTTAACTATCAAACTATTATATATAGTTTGATATTTTATAAACTATTAATAAAATGATGAGCTTTTAGTTGCTTAATATTTTTAGAAATGTTTCGAATTTATTTTTATATTAATGATAATCATCTCACCACTATTAATAATTTTTATATTAAAAATATAAAAATTATATTTTTAATAATATATATTAAAAATTATAAATATATAATATTTATATATATTATATATATTCTAAAACTTATTTTCATAAATAAGTTAATAAATGTATTATTCTTTTATAAATGTGTTATAAAAAAATTTAAAAAAAATTTAATTAAAAAAATATTTTCAAATAATTATTTATATATTTTAGTTTATAATTGTTTATTAATACACTATTATTCTATTTTGCATTTATAATCTCATCGCAAATTATTCTGTATATTTTTATAGATTGTTTAAATTAATTAGTTTAAATTAATGAACAACGCGTTGTATTATATAATAGATAATATTTGTAATATTTATTATAATATTGAAATTGTATTATAATATTTTTAATATGTAATTAATAATATAGCATTTAATATATAATATTTTACAACTGGAGTAACTGCTAATGCTTTTCAGGTAAAAATATTAAATTTTTAATATTATATTAAAAATTAATAATTAAATTTATTAATTTAATATTATATTATATTTTTAATATTACATTCAATTTTAAAAATAAACACGAATTTTTAAAATTCGTTTATAGAATATACCTGATGATACTGTCTATTCTCTTTTGCACTTATAATTTTATCCCAAATTATTCTAAGAATAGAACGCGTAGTATAATTCTCAATATAACTGAGAATTATATCTCTTATAATTTTCTTAGAATTAACAAAATATTATGAAAATATTAAATTTACAAATCAACAAACTATTATTAATTTATTTTAACTATTAAGCGAAAAAATTTATGGATTTTCTTTCGTCGAATTTGTACTAAAATATGAATCGAATTCTACATAATCTGTAATATTTATGGATAGTAATTAATATACTTTGCATTAGTATAAGATACTATATAATAAAATTTAATCAGAGTGTCATTAGCAGGCATTTGGCCCGGCTGCTATGCTGGATCGATGAATAGGGGCTAAAACCTGATAACATAGCAGTTCCTCTTAATGACCTCTAATATTTATTCTGATAGCTATAGTTCTTAGTCTGGAACCGCGACATCTATATTTAGACAAATAAAATGTGTTCTAATGGGAGATAAAAGTAGCCCAATTATAGCTTTTTTATTTTGAGGCTTTAAAGAATATGAATTTGTTCATAACTGTTTAAGAAATATGTCTAAATTATATAAAGATATGGAATATATGGTTGATTATATTGATGATATATGTGTATTTTACTCAAACAATTTTTATAAAATAAGCAAACAAATTTATCCAAATTTATTAATTAAAATATTAATCAAATATATTAATAAATAATATATTCACTCTTTCCTTTGATCATCTAAATTATTTAAAGTTAGGGACATCTATATTTAGACAAGTAAAAGGTGTTCTAATGGGTGGTAATAGTAGCCCAATTATAGCTGACTTGTTTTTAAGCTTTATAGAATATGAATTTGTTCATAACTGTTTAAAAAATAAATCTTATTAATAATCAATTAATAAGATTAAAAATTTTTATCTTATTTAAAATCAATCTTATAGAAATTAATTAATTAATTAAATTATCATCAATGTATCGAAACATATATTTCATATATTTATATTGTTTAGATTTATTTTTTACACAGTTATGAACAAATTCATATTCTATAAAGCTTAAAAACAAGTCAGCTATAATTGGGCTACTATTACCACCCATTGGAAAAACTTTTAATTGTCTAAATATACATGTCCCTACTTTTAAATAATTTTGATTTATCAAAATATTTAAGGATTCTATTAATTCAATTTTATCCATATATTTATATTTATTTGATGGTTTAATTTTTGTTAGATAGGCGTTATAATTATTATAACATATATATGTATATCTTTTTCCGAATATAAGATTAATTAATTTTACTAACGCTTCTTTAGTATCTGCTAAATCTAAATTTGTATAAAGCGTACTAAAATCGTATGTATTTATATTTTGAAAATTTATTCCTTTTGTCTGTTCTAAAAATTCTTTTGTAGAATTAATACTGAAATAGTGTTTTATACCAGTATTAATTTCGATTACCTTACAATATTTTTTAAAGTGTGCTTTAATTACTTTAAGTATTTTATTCATATAGACAGAAAGTAGTTTTAATGTACATTTAAAAGCACTACATATTAACCCAAGTTTTATTGGAGTTTTATGTAATTTTGGATTCCAATATAATATAGGTATAGTTTTGAATTAACCTACAATATTTCTTAAGGGGGGGGTAATTGCCTCAAATATTAAAGTAATTGGTTGATATTTAGTTACTATTAGTTTTTATTTAGTTTTACTCACTAATTACTGACATCGTTAAAATAAAATAAAATCGGATTTGTTTGGCACAAACAAATCAGATAAGTTTCTGATAAAAATTGTTGAAAATCAAGTTGTCTCTTAGCTGGTCTTAAGAAGCACGAATGCAATTAAAACTATATTTTATTAAAAAATATTATTCAAATTTTTACGTGATTGATTTCGTTAATTTTTAGAATTTTAAATAATTTATTTAAAATATTAAATTTATTAAAAATTTCTTAAAAATGAAATTGTGAAATAAATTGTGAAAATTGATATAATCTAGGTGCACTTAAAAAATATTATCAATATTAATTATTAATATTAATTATTATATTAATTAATATAAATATAATATATTAATATTATCGCTATCGATCAATTTTGTAAATATTCAGTTAAACTTAATAAATTATACATCAAATAAGAAACTGGAAACTTCTTGAGTCTTTGTTGAGATTGTGGCCGCGAGCTTTAAAGTAACTCACTAATACATAATTCTTGGTTTTAAATATGTCATAATATGGAAGTTATCAAATGCTCATCGTCCTGCAACGATATTTGCATTGGAAGCACATTCTGTAAGATGGCCTGCATATTTTGTAGAGAATGCATCGTCGCGAATGCATGGGCAGGACTAAAACTGAAGTGTCCTGAATCCAAAATTTACAATTTGTTACAAGTTATCGATAATTTAACTGAGAATCAAGCAGGTTGTCAGTATGGCTAAAAACCTGCCTGATGATTTATAAGTTTATAAGAGAGTTTGTTTATTATGTATACAGTGAGCAAACTTATGTGAACAAAGTGAACAACTCATTTTTATCTAAAAATTCAATTAACGTAGTGCATCAATTGTATGGTAAAATTACTAAAATACCTGAACTTTAAACTGATTCTGGACTGGAGAGTTATTAGATAATTCTTTTTCACGTGAATCGACATATATTGGAGGATGCCATAGATACTTTTTTAAATATACTCTGTAGAAGCCAATTACAATAATATTCAAACCTCTGTATCGTTTTGAGGTAATCGCCGTGCCATTAATTGTTGAATTAATATATTTTCCATAACAATATCTAAGATCATATAACTGTTAACAGAGCAAAAACAATTAAAATGAGAAAATCAAAACCTAAATTATTCATTCGAATGTCAACCACTAGAATTGTGAGATTTTTGTTTAGCATTTCCATAAGGATAGATCCACTTTTACCGGTTAAACCACACGATCTCAGGTCAATTGCTAAAGCAAATACCGAGATAATTGAAATATTATTTTCATATCAAATATTATTTTCATAATATTCGATTCAGAATTTTATTTAATTAAATATCTGTAAAAAACACTACAATTTAAAAATAATTGAAACAAATAATAAATAATAATAATTATTAAATAATAATAAATTTAAAATCAAACATGAGAATACAACATGAGATGGAGGGATTTATGTGAGTAAATAAAAATGATTATTAAGCAGCCCTTTTCTCTTGTCGAATTCTCCAAACCTTAGCTTATAGTCTATTAACACTTTTCAACCATGAGCTCTTCGCCATCCTCGTTCTATTTTAATTTGCCAGCCCCGAATTCCTAAATGTTCCTCGTGTGCCCCCTGGTTCGACTCTGACTGTAAAATTTCTAAGCGCATTCTATGTCATTCTTTTAGAGTTTTTCTTCGTTTTCTCAAACTTAGTCACACTTATATCCCTAGTCATCGTGATCATTACTTAAATCTTCGAAGCTCCCATCACTCCCTTCTAAGTGATAAATGTAATTTTTTAACAAAACAAGATCGCATCATCGTCTGATCAAAAGTATACTTGGAGAACCTTTAATCGCCTTCTTGCTCTCACTTCTAATGTTCACTCCATCGATCCCCACGAGTTCTCTTATTTTCAATTAAAAATTACTACGATCATCCCCGCTATCCTTGTAAATCATCAAACATCGTCTTGATCATCATGCAAATTTCTTCCTGAGCTATTCCATCATCCTGTTTCATCTAGCGAAGTCACTAAGGTTCTCTTCACTCTATACCCAATACCTCTTCGCCTGCCAACCCTATCCCTATGTATATATTTAAATCTATTCATTCCATAATATCACCGTTCCTAACCACCCTTTCCGTAGATCTTTTCGTATCTGCATTTTTACAGACAAATGGAAATCATCCATCATACGTCCTCTTCTAAAGAAATCGTCCCTCGATATTTTACATCCATATTCATACCGCCTGAGTTCTATTCTTCCTACCTTATCTAAACTCCTTGAGCGTCTTGTGTTATATCAGCATTGTTTCATAAAGTCAATGTATACCTTGTTTCATCAAATTAATAACCCTCTTTTCAATCTGCCTTCGTTCTAATCACTCTACTAAACGTGTTTGTGTAAACGTTTTCAGTGATCGACTTTAAGCTTGCGATATGAAACTATGTAGTGTCGTAACTTCTATTAACCTGTCTTCTACTTTTGTTATTGTTAATCATTATGTTGTACCATCTCGACTTCGTTACGACTGTGGTTTCTCAATTCCTGATGTAGCATGGTTCACACCTTATCTCTCCAAACGCTCTTTTTGTGTTAATTAAACTCATCTGTATCTATATCTACTTCCATATCTGACGGTGTTCTACAAGGCTCCGTTTTAGGTCATTACCCGTGACCATAACTTTCATCTGATCAGTATGCAGATGATATTCTCCTTTAATCTCATGCACATCATCTCTGTATCCACGATCTCGCAACTTCTGCCAGAAATTGTCTTATGTCTATCTCCAACCATATTTTTTCTCTTTGCCTAGCTATTAATCTTGAAAAGTCCAAAATAATGTAGATAATCCCTCATCACCTCGATATAACTTTACCTATCTTATATATTAATTCGATAATTCTCCTAATCGATGACTATATGATTTTCTTAGGTTTTCACTTCGACTATTTCCTTTCACTCAAACCTTTTGTTCATGACAAAGTTCGCACTTCCTTATTATTTCTTCGTGACCACCGGCATATTCGTAAATTGATCGACTTCCGCTCTTGTCTAGTCCCTATATCGTCTCTCCTATTTCCCAGATTATTGCTTTAGCTTATTTGCCTTTTCGTCCAATTCTGCTCTTTTACCTCTCCAACGTATCATAAACTCTGCTGCTCTTGTCCTATTGCATCTTCGCAGATTCCACCATATCTACCATAAACTTCCCATCTTATCTTGGCCCTCAATAAACCTTCATGTTGAATTTCGTTTGCCTATTATATTACCTTTCGTCATATTTTATCACCCACCATCCTACTTACACCTTGCTTATCTTATGGTTCGCGTTCTGCCCTCTTAGCTCTGCGATCAAGTAATTCTCTATTTATTCACGCCCTTCCGCACTCAAACAACTCAAAAGCTTCCACTTGCCTTGAAATCTTTGCCATCATACGTCCGTTCTTCCTTGTCGCTTCCACTCTTCAAACAAAGTCTACGTTCCTGTAATATTGCTCCTCCTCCACAATATATCAATCAATTCATTCCATCAACATCTTATCCAACTCACAATTCTATCATACCTCTTTAACTAAACCACTCAACATTCCTCTGGACGTCTTGCCACATTCCACTCAGCTCCCTTATCTTCAATATACTTGCTTCAATTTCATCAGCATTTACATTTTACATTCTATTTTTTTTTGTTTTCTTAAGTGTTTGTTCTTTACCTTTTACGCTGGCTTGTAAGCGCGCATAGGCGTGCATTTCCACTATAAATAACGTTTTTGGGCTGCTTTTCATTAAATTAATTCGATCAAATAATATTGTTTAATTTATAAAAAATAAATTAAATTAATTAAGGAATCGGAAAGAAGAAATTAAACCAATAAGCGATTTTAGATCGTTTAATTTTTAAAAAGAAAAACGAGAAAAATATTTTGACCACTTTAATTATTTTGCATGACATTCAAATTCAAAAATAATTTAAATCAATAATTCGATTTGAATAATTTTTAATAAATTTTCACATTCTTCCTAACTGCAAACTGATTGCACCGTCAGACGCTTCTCTGCTGAGTGACCTGATCAACCGCGATACACAAATCGACAAAACAGTTAATGAAGCCGTTAGCAAACTAATTCAAGCGATAATCAGACTGACCAACTCAACAAGCACGACGCATTGTTCGTGCTTCTGAACAGCATTAGCCTACCCAAGATAGGCTTCTCACTAAGAAGTTTCCCGTGTTTCCATAATGAGAATTGCTGATGTTCGTCGGAGAGCTGAAGAGGCTAATTTCTGTCTTTCTAAATATTCCCTTAACAGATAAAGCGTGGTAACAGACGACGCTTCCAAGAAGACTAGGCGGTCGTCTAGAACTTCGATGAGCCACGTCGTCTGTCCTTGGATCCGAATACCTGATTGATTTGTAACACCAAAACACAACGATCACGGCGGCTGGCTCACATGATCCCAACTTTATGACGCCATCAGACTCTGGAGCGCAAATGTTTTGCTTTGTCGTCCCTTGAGAACCAATAATTCAAAAACAATAAGCAGACGATCCATACGAACTGTGTTATAACCACCTGCTGACCGAAACCGAATACACAAAAGACCGTGCCCGACTGATTGCTGTTGCTTTTCGTTACGCCAGAACCTTTCTTGAAGCTATCATTATATTCTCAGTGGGAACACGCCTAGTGTTCCCACTCAGGATATTGTCGTTGGATATCTAGCCGTTGCGCTGAGTTTAGGAGTTCACAGCATCTAGCCTTATGTATGCGCATGTGGCGAACCTGTAGATCGAGAAAGCGCACCCGCTCTCGATTGCCGACGGTGAAAGGAGCGCACTTTCTCCGACATTAAGATGCAACGAGCTCGTGAATGGCAAGAGGCCAGACGGCACTACGTTGTCACTATGAGACGTGGATCGAGTCCTACTGTGGGACTTTACCTGTTCCAAAACCCACGCTGTCAGCCACGAATCCCAAGCTGTCAGCCACGAATCCCACGCAGTATCCACGGCCAGCGCAGTTGCCCGATGCACCTAAGAAAAGAAAAGGGCTTTATACAGTCGCCACGGCAATTGTCCGAAGTAACAAGGTTGGATTGAGAAACATTACCACGTAATGCTTTTACATTTTTCCAAAATAACTTCGAAGATGTATTGCTTAATTGTTTTAAGACGAAAGATTGACTCGCTTTTGTAATTTTTAATAAAAGCTTCCTATTTAGTTCATTAAAGTAATGATGATTTTTATGTTTATATGCATCATCACGGCGCAGTTGAAGCTCTTTCGGAACATGAGACATCCAATGAGGATCGCGATTTGTAAGAGTTATGGTCTTTGCAGGTATGCAATTTTCGACAATGTCACATATTGTCGATGTTATTGCATCAAGAGAAATAACGTTACAGTTTTCTGGGTGAGAGAACCATTTAAGTAATTCACTACGTAGTTTAATAAGATGATGTTCACGGCGATCCTGAACTACACGACGAGATAAAACTGTACGCTTTACTGAGTTTATAGGTTTGATAATTACAGATAAATGGTTAGATGATGATACAGGCGCACACTTAATACCACCAAATCCGTAAGCGTCGGTATTAATATAAATTTTGTCAAGTGTAGATTTTCCGCGGGTTGGAAAGTTTACAAGTTGGAGAAAACCTAATTGATGTTCATAAGCATCGAAATCTAGCTGACTAAAATCTCCCGCGATTAAAACGTATCTGTGGTTTGATAAAAGTTCATTAACAAACGTTGAAAGTTTTCCAAAAGCTTGTGATTTATCGGCAGATGGAGGATGGCATAGAATTACTACAAGTAGCTGAAAGCTTCTTGTTTTTATAGTTTTACAGAAGTTTAAGACTAAGTATTCTATATGGTCCCAATGCATGAGCTAATCTCAGTGATTGACACATTTACACTATTTCTAACGTAAGCACATACCCCGCTAACTCTCCGGTTGCTTCTGTGAGCCGATAAAGGCTTTAGAAATCCGGGAATATGTCATTCTTGCGAAGTCCCGTTGTTAAACCACGTTTCTGTCACTAATAGAATATCAAGAGAATAAACACTGCACATTATAGACAAATGATCTATCTTATTAGGAAGGCTCTGTGCATTTGTCAGAAAAATAGTGGGATAAGAGAAGGTATGATCATTTTGCTGTGTAACAAGGCGTATGCACGTTTTATTCGTAATGAGCTTACAAGGTTAACTCTTTTCCAACGAACTCTGCATGGCGCCTTGACAACCCGAAAATCCCAAATTTCTAAGTGTTCTTCACCCATGCTTGTTCTTTCGATTAATTCTTGCCTAGCTTTCCGTAATTTTTTACGATCGTCATATGATCTATCAGGAAACATGGCAATTTATGTCCCTTTTAGTTTCCCACGTCGACGAAGAGTTGCTTCATTATGCAGTTTATCTTCGAATATTACCTTTATGAGCCTAGCTTTATCATTCTGTGATATTTGCGTATCTCCTCGCTGCATTCTAATTACCGCATTAATTACGATTTCTTCGTAATTAATTTTATGCATTGCTCACTTGGTTCAAAAAGAGACATTATGAGTTTCCTAGCAGATTCAATATCATGACTTATCCTTACTTCGATGTTTTTTGATGTAGATTCATGTAATCCCCTTATTATTACGCAACGTGTCCTTGAAGGAAAATGATGCGGTTTGCTTGCAGCTCGATCAATATAATCACACATTGGCAACAGTGATGAATCTGCTGATTGGTGAATATTGTTAGTTGATGATGTGTTTGGCGATTTACTCTTGTCGCGATACGACAATCTTCTAGCTGAATTCATAAACGTTCTTACGACATGTGATCTTCCACAATCAACTTTAGAGGATCTAGCGATATAAGGAGTCTTTGAAGCCAACGTTACATTTAAATCTAATTCGGAGTTAGTTGGCTCCGTAATGTTTACCAAATTATCTTTCCTGAGTTCTATGGGAACATATATATATATATATATATATATATATATATATATATATATATATATATATATATATATATATATATATAGATAGTTTAAAATATGTATCTATTAAATTATTTAAATGATTTTGAAGAAAGCCAATATCATTACATATTGTTGCAATTCTTAAAATTTCATTATTTAATGTTTCTTAAAACCAGAACTTGACAATGACAATAGTCATCGTCAATTTAAAGCCCATTACTTAAAATTATATTTTTAATATAAAACCCTTAAATTCAAAATAAATTAAAATTTGGTTAAATTTTAATTATTGAAATTCTTAAGATTTATGGATAATTCAATCTAACTTTCTGTTAAATATTAAATTATAATATTAATATTAATTAATATTATTAAATAATACTATTACTTTCATAAAATAATAAAACATTATTAAATAATAAAATAAATAATAAAATATTAAATTATATTAAATTATAAATATGTCGCACAATATGCTGAGCATATTGTGCGAGTTAAGCATTTATATAAATTAATTTATATGAATTTGTTATTCAGACCGAGTTATTATCTCATCGAATTTCTGGCTACTGTAGCTAAACACGAATTAATAAATGATGATGAATCTAAAATATTTTGATAGAATCCATACATTTGCATAATGCATTTACAAAGTTCAATCAGTAAATGTCAATTAAAGAGAAGTTTATAAAACTTGTACAGGATTATAAACGGTTTAAAACTATAAAGGTAAGAATTGCTTTAACTTTATTGCCTTAAAGCCAATGAAAGATACATTTGCTTGCTGATATTTTGTGACAACGCTATATACCTTGTATTCTTTCGGTAAAGCACTTGGCAAATTAATGAAATACAAAAATGAACAAAAAAGAAAAAACATTATCTATCAAATATAAAGGAAAAAATTAAAAAAATTATAAAAGATACTTTAGTAAATTTAAAAAATAATATTTAGTTTTGTCTTACAAAATTATGATGGCTGTCAAACAGTCATCATTATGTGACGCTACATCATTACGTTACAGTAAAGATTTACCTCAAAAGCAGTAAAATCTTTCAAGTTCGATATTAAAAATGATTCAGCTATTACCTTTCACCCAGTGATCAGCAGAAAGCGCTTTGCAAAGAATTTTCAGCCCTTTGTCTCCTAACTCCGGATTTATATTAAGCACTACTCTTCTAATGCCACCAATATCACTGCCGTTTTGTTCTTCGCCACCTTTGCAAAGCTGATCAGATCTGGCAGCGCCATGTTTCTGCATTGATAAATGGAAATTCAATGTAAGCGGACAATTTGTACCTACTTGAATCAGTTGTGCAACATATTGGGCACTTTTTGCATTTATTTTGCAATCTTCGTAAACTATCTTTTCAATTGGACATTTGTAAAGGCTCTTACAAAGGGCTATTTGCAATTAAAATTGTTTTTAAACAGTAAGTATTTCAAAAATAAAAAACATCGAACTACTTGTTCACAATTAATCTATTTATTTTTTTATATGAAAATATAAAAAACTATAAAAATCAATTATAAAGGAATAATATTTATAATAATTTATAAATATAAATATATATTTATTATAAAAATATATTTTATATAAATTTCATTTGAGCCTGATGAATTATTATGCATATTGAAACTTATTTGTTTATAATAAGTAAAATATATAATATTTTTTTAATATTTATTTGTTTATATTTATCTGATAGTATTGTAACTTCTCAATTACTAACACCTCTTTAATCGATACTTTATGTGTATCGATTGAAGACGACATATTCAGACGTTTAGTCAAGACGTCCATATACATAATGACGCAGAGCCCAGTGATGGCCAACAACAAGAGCAATTGGAATTTAAAATTACCATGTATCAACGAAATAAGAATCACTTAACATAATTCTTCCTGATCGTTTTTAATTATATACATAACTTCTCGATTGAAAATGTTACAACTTGAAAAGTATTTAAACGATCGTTAAAAATAAAACTTATTTTTTCGTTGAGTATATAATAATTTTCCAGTAATATGCATAATATTTTATATACTTGATTGCGTATAACATTTATATTTTCTAACTACTTTGAAAAAACTCAAACAATTGAATTCTTTCAAATGTTATTAGCACCTATATAAAAGCGTTAGCAGTTAATGAGCAGCTTACAATGAATAAAACTTTATTGCTAGTTTGATTTTAGTTTTGATAAGTGCAAATTTAAGATAAAGTCGCCTTTAAGAACATTTAAAATTTAAAAATTCACCTTAAAATAAAACTTTAAATCTTTTTAAAAATTTAAAATTTTTTTAAATATAACTCTAAATACTTTTAGGTAAAAAGATTTATACATTTCTAATTAAGAAATGCGTAATTGTTGTATTATGTCAGGTAATTGTAATTTTGCTAATTTATTCTTTTAGTATGTTAATCAAAGAGTTTTGATTAGAGCGTTTTTTAAAGAAAAAACGTTAAAAAATTTTAAAATTAAAATTTTTTCTTAATTTATCATTACTATTTCTAACTTTATTTGCCAATAAAATATTTTAAAAGTTTTCTTAGTTGTTTCCTAAATTGATATTTTATGATAGGAAAAAGTATTGATAATTAAGAGTGCAATTATATCACCGTGAATAATCTGGAAATAATTGCATTAGGAAAGCTGTGTTATCGAATGGTTTGGTTCATTCGACGTTCATTTTAAGTGATCACCCCAGATATGTCCTAGGCGCTTTATACCGCGAAGCTGCGTCGACTGCCTGAGTATAGGATAGCGGCGGCATTCCCCTTGACCAAAGGAGAAGCCGACATCCTTGACCGAATACAACCAATAGCAACTAAAATGGAATCAGGAATGTGGCACACACCTTATGACGATCGAGTGAGCCACCTCAACATCATCTCGCTTTAATATCAGCAGATTATGTTTGATTTGCTTATCACAAGAAATATTTTTCTCGGACAATATGGCGAAGAGCTTATGTATGCTTTTGAGATTTCAACAGATAAACGAACTCGTAGCAACGCATTGAAACTAATAAAGCAAAGAACTGCCGGGTGACTCCCAAATTCAGGCTATCGACGAGGATGGTCAACCTCTGGAATACTCTACTACCGACGCAGTATAAAAGAGGCAGGGAAGTCGCTGTCGATAAAAGGTGAAGGGATTACAAGTAAGTTACTCTCGCTATTCTCGAATAAAGCCAAAATTGAACGTTTAGATGATTTTGAACTATTAACATTATAACTTGTAAATTATAGTTTCAGATTTTTGAACACCAAAATTGATTTTTATAATATCTATATTGACTTTAATCATATATTTAATCATAAAACATGTTTATTATATCTAAACAGTCAAAACATGTAGTACAATTTATACGAAATAAAAATTGTATCAAACGTACAATTCAATTAATTACCAAATTCACGCGATCGACGAGGATGGTCAACCTCTGGGATACTCTACTACCGACGCAGTATAGAAGATGTAGTAATTTTCTGAAGATGCTAACAGAAGTTAGCGAAATATCAAAAATAACTTGTTCTTTTCTTTGATCCAGCTTTAATAATTATTTATTAATAATGGATCAGTATCAACTATTTAAAATTAAATTAATCTTCTTGGTATAGCGGAAATATTGTTTTTTTGAAATCAATAAAATGTTAAATTATTAAAAACTAGTTAGCATTTTTCCATAATCATACAAAGTGAACATTTTTATTTTCTGTTTTGTAAAATGAACAAAAATATTGGTTTTCCAAAACTAAGACATTAGCCTTTAAAACGGCTATTATTCATATTCCAAAAGGCTAAAAAAGGCTTTAAAAAGGCTATATTTCTGTTACCTGTACTTTCTGTCAAGTACATTAAGACAATTACTGGCAATTTGTAAAAACGAATTAATTATTTACAGAATAAAATAATGAAATAAAATAATCAATAATCAATTAATTATTATAAATTATTTTTTGATAATAATTAATTTTTTAATACCAAAAACGTATATTTTAAACTACATATATTCTAACTTTAAATAAAATTGCAATTTTTAGAAAATAAATTAGTTTATAATAGCAATACAAAAGTTTGTATTTGTGCTTAATATTAATTAAAGCTAAAATAATAAAAATTTATCGCAAAGCGAACATTTTTTAATACCTTTTTAATTCTTGTATAATTCGGATCAAATAGTTACTTTCAATGGATAATATTATGATAAATTAAAAATAATAAAAATAGCTGATGACATAATTTATATATTCTTCTAGAATATCTAGATTATATCTAGCGAGTGTTGTATATAGCGATATATTATGAATACACGCATTCCATATTACCTGAAACATAGCATTCTTTTAAAGGGCAGCATTTGAAGGTGATCTTTCTTAGTGATTCGTTCGAATAGAAGCCCTGTAATCGGATAGAAAAATAAATTGGCAATACAAATATATTTACAAAGCGTATATGATTAAAATCATTTCGTATTCTTTAGAGATATCACAACTTAACAAAATTCAAATTAGTATAACCACATGCTTTTGTAGTTATAGATATCGATATAGATACGCTCGTATTTTCGCAATGGGTAGAACGCATTTACCAATAAATTTATTGAATGAATTTATTTAGGTAAATTTAGTAAATTTGCAATCAACGGTAACAGCGCAAATATGGCAATTAACAATAAAAGCAGCAAAAAAATTAACAGTCGTCTCTTGTTAATTATTTCCTACAAGAAAATAATATTATTTTATTAATATTATATTATTTTATTATTTTATTATTTTATTATTATTATTAATATTATTTTCCTTAAAAAAAATTTGGATTCTGATAAACATACAATAAAATAACATACAAATTTGTTCCGTACAAAGATCAATGTGCACCGTTCTGATAACAGAGCTAGCGAAGCGAGCGTAAGGGGCAAGGAAATATAAAGGATCGTACGCCCAGGGTACTTCCCGGGGTACACACTCGCACGAAAACTAACAGTTTAACAAACCATCCCAGGGTATAAGGGCTCTGGTTTCTCTACAAAGGGAAGTGTGTATCTACTGCCCATTCCCGAGAAACTTCGTCTATACAAACGCGATCATCCCGGGATACAGGGGCTCTGTCTAGCAGACGGAATATCAACGAGTCCGCCGCAACAATCAGAGATAATACAATCGGCATGGTTAGAGGGAAACCCTCTTCGGTAACTCCTTGCTGCACGTGCAATGGACCGGCAGCGAAATGTAAAGGATGCCGATGCGCAAAGACCGATACAAAATGCAGTAACTGCCGGGCTCCCAATTGCGGAAACAAGATCCTCAGCTGCCCAATAAGCGGCACCGTAAGGTCAGGAGCCGACCAGACACAAATCCAGAAAGCTACGGGAGAAACAGACAAAACTCCAATCACACTCTCGATTACCGACATCTTTGAGCAAGTGGTTCACTGGAAGCCAAATCTCTTCAGATTACCTAGGTGTGCGGAGTCGAAACGTTTTATAATAGAACTTGCCCGTATATATAGGGAATCTTGGTCTCAACAGGAATCTTTTACAAAAGCCATTGTAATCGGACATTTGATTCTCCAACGAGATATTCGCACCTCCCATAAGACCCTCAAAGTAATACTGTCTCGAAGATTAGACCTTTGGCTAAAAAACGAGTTTACATCTCTTTACACGGAAGCGTATATCTTGCAAGAATTCAGTCGACGTAAAAGACCAAACAGTACATCACGCGATTGGCGCAGGAATTTCACCAGTCTGGTAGTGAGTGGAAGATTAAATGGAGCGATGCATTTGCTAGACACAGATGCAACAACCGGAACCCCACTAAATCCTGATGACATGATCGGTCCTACGACCGTTCGAGAGCTACTCCTCGACAAACATCCCATTGCAGCAAAATTAAACAGTAATGCTCTTGACTGGAATCATGTTATCCCGCCACATAGCTTTCATCCCGTGGTTTTTGACTCCATAGACAAGAAACTAATAGTCTGTATGGCCAAACGTGTCACAGGTGGAGCAGGTCCCTCAGGAATTGACGCACAGTCCTGGACACATATGCTCTCAAAATTCGGGAGAGAATCAGATGAACTTGCTGAGGCCATAGCCTCATTCACAAGAGCATTAGCGACAGAGCGCATACCAATGGACATTACACAGGCTCTAACATCATGCAGGCTAATCGCATTAACAAAGAAAACTGGAATTCGACCAATAGGAATCTGTGATGTTAGCAGAAGAATAATGACGAAGGCTATATTATCCATGGTCTCGGAAGACATACAGCAGGTATGTGGAAGAAGTCAAATGTGTGCAGGCCAACGAGCTGGCGTGGAATGCGTTACACGAGCCATCCGCAATGAACTTACAAACAATCCGAATCATATTCTTCTATCAATTGATGCCGACAACGCATTTAACAGAATTAATAGAGAGGCGGCCCTTTGCAATATTGATCGAATATGTCCGTCGCTTTCTATAGTCATGCATAATTTTTACGACCACCCTTCTAATCTATCTGTCGGAGGCGAATTCGTTAAATCACAAGAAGGATTTACACAAGGTGACGTCCTAGCCATGCCCGCATTTGCGATCGCCACACTGCCAATAATACATCACATTTCCACAAAGTTCCCTCAAGTTCGGCAACTTTGGTACGCCGATGACGGCAACTTGATTGGTTCTCCTATCCAAATCAGAGCTGCATACGATCTACTGTGTAAAATTGGCCCAGCGTTTGGATTTCACGTAAATCCCCAGAAATGTTCAATATTTACGCCAACAATGGAAGAAGCTAACACATGCCAACAATTTAACGGAACAAATGTAGAAGTCCGAACGGACGGAATTGTGATACTAGGCGCACCCATTGGAGTAGACAAATACGTATACGAGGTCGTAGAATCAAAAGTAGACAAGTTTTGCAACTTGGTCGAACGATTAGCCGATGTGGGAATTTTAGATCTGCAGATAGCATATGCCTGTTTCACTAAAGCGTTACAGCACAAGTGGTTTCACACGCAAAGAACAACTCAATGCTCATCAGATTGGTTTGCCCCGTTGCGGGAATCCATCAGATCCTCCTCGGACAACATATTCGGCCTCGATGATTCGGATGGATCGCTATGGCCTCTCATCTCTTTACCCCTACATTGTGGTGGCCTCGGCATCATCGATCCATATATGAGTGCTGGCGTTGAATGTGAAAATTCTGGACATCTATGTGAACCTTATTTAAATGGATTACAAGGAATGGAACTTAAACTAGAGCAAGATTTCCGAGCCAACGAAGTTCACAGGCGGAAGAAAACACAATACAAGGCCTCTTTGCTAGCCCAACTTCCTACATATGATATCATAAAGAGACGGATTATTCAACACACAATGATAAAAGGCGCATCTTCCTGGCTTTCTGCGTTCCCCACAAGAGAGTCACAAACTCGAATAGACAATACAACATTTCGTGATGCTGTTGCCGCACGGTACAACACTCTAACCAAAGATGCCCCCTCCCTTTGCCCATGTGGTTCGTCGACCTCACTGGCACATTGCCTTTCCTGCCCCAATGGCGGTCATCCGTCGATAAGACACGACGCAACCCGCGATATTCTCGCAAAATCGCTCACCCAAATATGTGACGGCGTTGAAATCGAACCGCTACTCAGATCAGTGGATCCAAGCATTCACTTTGAGAGAAGATCAACGACGACTGATCGTGAAGCACGACTAGATATATCTTGCCGTGGTTTCTATGGTGGACGCTCGGAGCGAGCTTTCTTCGACATTTGCGTTTTTAACGTGTTCGCTCCGTCAAATCTTACCAGGGAAACCACACCAAGCTTCGAGTATCACGAACAACGGAAATGCTCGAAATACCAAGAACGGGTGGATATTATAGAACGCGCAAATTTCGCCCCTATTGTATATTCAAGTTTAGGAGGTGAGAGCAAATCGGCATCTACAATGATAAAAAGATTATCCAGAAAACTGGCCGTCAAGAAGGAATCTATCTACGCACAAGAATTGACTCGGATACGGGAGAAGATAAGCCTGCAACATGCAAGATGCATTTCAATGTGCATTCGCGGTCCCAGATCAGCAAGAAACCGACCTGCGAACTATCACACTGTAGAGTGGTGATATAATTGTAATATAATTGTATTGATGATATTATTATTGTAGAGATAATGTCGTTGGAAATAAATAAACATTTTGAAGAAAAAAAAAATTATTTTCCTTAAAAATAATATTAATATAATATATTAATGTATTTATAAAATACTTTATAATATACTATACATAATAAAATTTAATATATTATAAATATGATTATATTAAATATAATAATGCTGACAAATTTAGATCTTCAAGTTTCGTTTCATATTAGGTCTATGAAGCTTATCAAATGATATATGCACTTTATCGACTAATAAATCAATTAAGCAAACAATCTAAAAAATTTGTAATTTATATTACAAATTTTTATATTACAATTTATATTACAAATTTATATTACATTTCTGTTAATGCTACTTTACAATTTATAATTTATAAATATTTATTTATTAATTTATTTAAATTTTTTTTATTCTAAATAAATATTCAGGTTTGGGCCAAACATTACAACGAAACAGAATACATGCTAATAAAGTATTTCAAATGATAAAATTTGATTATCTAGTATCTTATAAATATATTATTTATTATCAAAAGTTTCCCGCTAAAAAAGTTTTCCGCTAATAATTATATATATATTTAATATTATTGTGTTAAATTATATAATTTACTATTTTCTGCTTGTAGACTTATCACTTTCGTGGGCAATAATTTCTGCAACGGCAAAATTTATGTCATGGCCGTTGGCGGCAAAGTGATTCCAAACAGCTGAGCTGATATGTCCAAGACGTAGTGCCCGCTTGTGACCCAATAATCGAACGGCAAGTTTTTCACCTGTTTGTCCTACGTAATGAGCCGCGCAACCATTACACGATATACGGTAGATCCCTCCAATCTTTTCATATTTTGGTTTTATTTTGAATAAACCAGACATACCAGGCCGACGTTTACAAAATACGGTACTGTGAGAACCAGTGCTTCTAATTGATAGCCTTAACGCGTGTTGGAGACGATTAAATGCGTGATCGTTCCAAAACGGAAAATTTAAATATTTTGTTACAGGCTTTACATAGTCGTTTCGTGCTTTATTATGAATCTCTTTTGCTGCGTTATGACTACGCTTAATAGCCCATAAAGGATATCCCGAATCGAATAGAGACTGTCGTATTTGCTCGTATTCTAATTTCAGATCATTCTATGTAAAACAGTATCTATGCATGCGCATGAATAGCGAACGAGCAGCAGATATCTTATACCTCATTGGGCAGATCGATGTCCATGGCGTGGTCATGTTAATGACACCTTCCTTCCTAAACACATTAGTCTTAGTAATTACTAAGACTAGTAATTACTAAGACTACTAACACATTGTAACGTGTGTAATGACGTTTTCCTGATGATGACCGCAGTATTGGTTAAAAATTTGAGAACAAAAAAATAATTGACTCTTATTGATCTTTTGATGATTATATTTATTCATCTATTAAATGATTTTGAAGAAAATTATTTATAAATAAGACCCATTATTTCTAGATAATTATTGGATCTGTATCAAAGAAAAGAGGAATTTTTTCGATATATCGCTAACGTCTATTAGCATATTCAGAAAATTACACGTCATTTTTTAAGATGCAAACAGAAGTTAGCGAAATATCAAAAAAAAAATCTCTTTTCTTTGATCCAGCTCCAATAATTATATGAAAACCAATATTATGAAATATTATGAAGCCGATGTCATAAAAATTCTTAAAATTTCATTATTTAAAGTATTATATTGTATATTATATTATATGCATGAATGCTCATGCAAAAATATGTTTCTTGTAAATTTAAATATGTCATCTTTACGATATAAATTAATAGTAGTTTTGGCTAATGTTAATTTAATGTTCATATCTAGATATACACCTTCTTTATCATCAATATTGGTTTTGTTAAGAATAAGGCTTTCTGGATAAATGTGCTCACTAATTGAATAAAAATTATTAGAATTAAATACACATATATCATCAATGTATCGAAACATATATTTCATATATATTTAGATTTAGTTTTTACACAGTTATGAACAAATTCATATTATATAAAGCTTAAAAACAAGTCAGCTATAATAGTCAGATACTATTACCTCCCATTGGAACACCTTTTATTTGTCTAAATATAGATGTCCCCACTTTTAAATAATTTTGATTTATCAAAATATTAAAGGATTCTATTAATTCAATTTTATCCATATATTTATATTTATTTGATGGTTTAATTTTTGTTAGATAGGCGTTATGGCTGCTATATATAGACGTTTATTTACTTACGTCTTCACCTGTTTATAGAACATTGACTTTTAATGATTTCCTTTAAAAGATAAAATTTAATTTTTGCTGATCTTTAACAAAATTACAATTTGCAAAAAAGAAATAAAACTTATAAGTTTACATATTTACCTTGCTAGTTGTAAAAAATTTGATATTATAATTATAATCTGCTAATATAATAATCTAATATAATCTGCTAAACATCATACTCTGGCAAGGTAGCTTATGTCATTGGAATGAAACTTAATTGCAATAAAATTTAACTGTTCGAGAGCTATTGTTTTCGAGAGATGCTTTTGAATTGAATGAGATAGCTTTTTCATTATGGACTTTACAGTAAGATACTCAGGACGATTGCTCCCTTGAACAAAAATACATTTAGAAAATCACACAAATTGAAGCACCTCTAGCGCGATCGATTGTGGACATGTAAGTGCTTTGAAAGGTAAGACGTTCAATGCTAGTGCATTGCTCTAACGCAGAAAATATCGGAGGCCAATCTGAAATCCTAAAATTTTTATTTATCAAATAGCAAAATATAATTTAATAATAATTCGAAATGCAATTTTACTACAATATAATATTATTATAAAACATCTTAAATTTAAATGTATTTTAATTATAATTTATAATAATTATTATATATAATAATATATATATTTATAAAAATTATATATATTAAAAAATAATATAAAATTAAATAATATAAAATTATTTATATTAAATATATATATTTAATAATTATATATTATATAATATTATAATCTATTATCTATTGTTTGAAAGAAACAATTAAAATTTTGACAAAACAACCTAAAAACCAATAATTTTTGAATAATTACTTGTTTATTTGATTATTTATTTGTCAAACTGCTCTTTTCCATTTCTCGAAGACTATAGCAAGTAATATTGTAATAATATAATATATAATATTGTAATAATATAATATTATATACCAAGCAATATATGTTGAAAGCATCTTAAATTTTTACATTAAAATTAAAAAATAAATATGAAAAAATAAATTTATTATCAACATGCCAAGACGCCCTGGATGAGGTAGAAAATTTATAAAAATCTTTTTACCTAAAGATTTTATTCGGTTAAAATCTTTTGGTCATTAAAACTTACCATTTCTGATAATGATTTGCCATTTGTCTTGCCATTTCGATTTTGATAATTTAAGTGACCCCGAGCACCTTCCGTTTCAAAAAGAAATTTATGTTGTTTACTCAATTTTATACTTTTGTAATTCTGCTCCAAAATCCAAAAACAATTGTTATTTGATACTCGTAGAAAAATTCCAAGCCCATTTTATTAACGACAAGACTATTTTATTATTTTATTTTAAAGAGCTTTAATTCCAAGCTCTTTATCTGAGCCTATTTAATTAGGCTCAGATAAAATCTCACTTTTTATTATTCATAAACATCGTATATTAGGCGATTTTCACTTAAATTGATTTTTTTTTAATTAAACTTCAGAAGAAATATCAACGATGCTAATAATTTTGTCCAAAATCCTTGAATTGGAAGGAATTATTGGCTAATGAAAAATTATCAGAATAAATACGATTTTATTTAATCGGAAGAACGCTTACTGCAGGAAACGCTTTTATTTACAAAAATAAAAATATTTCAAGAGAGAATAGGGATCTGGCACTGATGAGTCATTGTGATGACGAAACGGTACTTGCTACTATCGTCGTTCTTCCGCGTCTGGCTAAAAATGATTGCGTACATAAAAATATTTGATTAAAAAACTTGAATCGCAAAAAGTATAATTGCTATGATATCGATGGCAATTTGATTTTAAATTAATTCCACACAGTCAGAGAGACAACTGTGTGGAATATAGATATCTTAAAAATAATCGTAGCAAATAAAAATGTGTTTAAAATATTTATACTAAAATTTAGACGTGCTGAATTATATTGCATTATTTGCATTTTACTAAAAATCAAAGGAATAATAATTTAGCAAAGATAAAATTTGACGTTTTGATATTAAATTCTTTCGCATATATTTGCGATTAGAATTTGCAGAATTAAAAATAGTTCGTTATGAATATCTATTTTTAATTTTGTTCGTTTTTAAAACGTTCGTTTTGAATCTCAAAATTCGTTCGCAAATATCTAGATTTGCAAATAAAATTTGACAAAATGTGATTGCTCATTAAATTTAAATAAAATCACTATTTTAGTAAAAAATATCATGTTTATCTGGTATAAACATGAAAAATACAATTAAGGAAGGCATTTATTAAATATTTTAAATATTTGCCTAAAACATTGCTTAGAACATCTAAAACGAAGTTAATTTAATAGACTATGAACATGTTCTATTGGTTGCTTGCCTCACATTATCCACCTCAATTGTAACAAAGACATCATCTCTTATTGATCGTCGTATAGAAGGTAAGGCACCGGTTGCATAGGCGAAACAACATCTTTCGTATATATCCCAGAACGTGTCACGAGGTCTAACATCATTCAAAGTCATCTATAAAATATAAAAATCCTAGCTTTTATATGCTTCTTGTCCAGCAATACATAGGAAAATGAAAATCTTATTGAATTAAAATAGCCTGTCCTGATCTCTCCCTGAACAAATCTCTTTGAGTATAATAAAATTTTAGAACACATGAACGAAATAATCAAAAATATAGGAAGACTTTCAAAAATCCAAAATCTATACTATTTTATTAAAAAAGATAAAAAGATAAAAAACTAGCAATCATAGAATTTGGATTTTGTACAAATTATTTTTTAAATCAAAATTTCTTTGTTTTTAAAGGAAACATTTAAATAATTAGTTTTAATAAAATGATGAGTTAATTAGAGTAGTGATAGAAAGTGATTTACGGCCGCATGTATTATACGCGAAACAACAAAATCTACTAAACTCAGTCCATAATTTATGTTTAATATTTATTAAATGTCGATTAATTTCAATGTTAAATAATATTTAATATATTATATTAAATATTATTTATTAAATAATTATTTTTTTACAAAAATTAATGCATTTTTGTACTTCACTAAACAAATGCATGTGGCAATACAATATATCTAATGCTTATATACAGGAGAACTAAAACAATCTATAAATTATGCACTCAATAATTATTTAAACAATATAATTTATTGATTCAGAACTTAGCTTTCTTAATTAATTACTAGCAGATACTGTCACAATAATTTAAGGTCAAATTAATTTTCCAAATACAGATACAATTGAATGGGTTGCCCGCAAATTGGCCACATATTATTACTTAGATAACGTTTAATAAAAAGTAGGGGATCATTGGGCTTCGGAATCAAGATTGCATAAGACACTAGCATATTAAAAATTTTTCTAATTAATTGCAGTTTAATTACACATTACACATGAACGAATTATTTTCACATAATCAAACAGAAAGCAGCGTTAGGATAAGCGTATTATACATAAATGCAAAGAATCTAGTAAACGTAATTTGGGTTTAGTATTTATGTCAATTACGTTCAATGCTTAATTCATCTTATATATTTAGAAAAGCTAAGTATACGAATTTAATATTTTTTATAAATTAAAAGCAATGCTAAATAAAAATAATTAATGATTAATTAAAATCAATATGAAAATTGTGGGATATCGCTAAAATGGCAAAATATAGTAAATGCAGTGGGGAGGCAGGTGTGTGTGGAAAGGACGCAAGTGTGCTTGGTCTGATGAAAAATTCCTAATGTACAACAATGATTAGAAATTTAAATTCACTTTTTATATTAAGCTAAACCACCATTCCTGAAAAACGATTAATAACTTAGTAATTTTAACGATTTAAAACTTAGTTAAATGATTTTAAACTTAGTAATTAAATTAAAAATTTAAATTAACTTTTTAAATTAAGTTCAAATTTCGCAATTACCTGATATTATAAATATTTATTATTAATTTTTAAAAATACAAAGATGCTATTTAAAATAAATAATTTTATTAACAGTCGTAATAAAAATAAAATAAAATTCATCGGCAAAGACGCAAAAGGACACGAGCAGCAGTTTATGATACGTTGGAAAGGCATACGCGCAGAATTAAAAGATTTGGCAAAAGAGCTAATTTAAAAATTTAAATTAACTTTTTAAATGATTATAAATAGTTATTATATAAAATATTATAAAATAAACTATGAAAATCGTAAAATATAAAAAAATATTAAATATTAATCACAAAATATTATTTAGATCCGTTGAATTACTATTTGCTATTTGTCTTTTGTTTTTCTTTTTGACTCTGTCGGATTTTACTTTGACTTTTGGCTTTGACATGTAATTGAATAAATAAATATAAATTATTTGAAATCTTATATTAAAATACAATCAAACAGAAAATAGTAAAATATATAAATCAACACAATAATATTAAAAATAAATTTAAAATCATTAGCGGAAAATTTTTATGGATGGATAATAAATAATATACTTTGTATTAGAATAAGATACTATATAATCAAATTTAATCAGAGGAAATACGTCATTAGCACGTGTTTGGCCCCACTTCTATGTTGGGTAGAGGAGTTAGGGGCCGAAACCTGATAGCATAGCACTTCCTCCTGATTACCTCCAATTCTTATTCTGATACAACGTCTGTTATTTATTAGTCAATTAATAAAAAATTGATTTTCATTTTAAATTTCAATTTTTTATTTTAAATTGATTTAAATTATAAAAAATCTTATAACAATTATTTATTTTATTATTTAATTATAAAATTTTGATTTAGCATTATTATGATCTGTTTATTTTATAATTATATTAAATGCGTAGACTCAGTTAGCTGATTTGATTCATTTGATTTAAGAATATAATTTTATAAAATGTACTAGATAATCAAATTTAATAAGAGGAAATACGTCATTAGCGTGTATTTGGCCCCGCTGTTATGTTGAGTCAATGAATAGGGGTTGAAATTTGATATAATAAAAATGACCTAAAATTTAAAAAAAAACTTTAATTCCTTCATAAAATAATTATAACATTATTGGAATTTAAAAAAAAAGCATCGATATTTTTATTTAATAATTTTTATCATATAAGTGAACAAATTTATCCAAGTAGCCATAATCGTAGTAAAATTAATATTGATGGTAAAGAAGGTATATATGAACATTGAATTCAAATCAATTAAAACTACTATTAATTTATATCGTAAAGATGACATGTTTAAATTTACAAAAAACATATTTTTGCATTATCATTCATGCATACCATATAATATAAAATATAATACATTAAATAATGAAATTTTAAGAATTGCAACAATATGTAATGATATTGGCTTTCTTCAAAATCATTTAAATAATTTAATAGATACATATTTTAAACTAGATTATTATAACAATACAATCAAACAGAAAATTATAAAATATATAAATCAACACAATAATATTAAAAATAAATTTAAAATCATTAGCGGGAAATTTTGATGCGTGGTTACTAGTTTAAAGTTTATTTTTTCAACTGCAGTTGAAAAAAAACAGCAACATTTCAATATTGATGAGCCTCATCAGCTACTGAATAAAATATATAAATCAGCACAATAAATAAATTTAAACTCAAGCGAAACAATATAATTAAATAATAAACGATTTGCTTTGTTTATATATGAACATTAAATTCAAATCAATTAAAACTACTTTTCATTTATATCGTAAGGATGACATGTTTAAATTTACAGAAACATTTTTGCATAGGCATTCATGCATACCATATAATATAAAATATAATACATTAAATAATAAAATTTAAATATGTAAAATATGCATAATATGTAAGAATATTGGCTTTCTTCAAAATTGGCTTTCTTCGATTGCAATCAAAGTATATATCTTTATATGAACAAATTTATCTAGGTAGCCTCATTCTAATATTGATGATAACGAAGGTGTATATATAGATATGAACATTAACTTGACATTAACTAAAACTACCATTAATTTATATAGTAAAGATGACATATTTAAATAGATACATATTTTAAACTAGGTTACTATAAAAATAACATCAAGCAGAAAATAGTAAAATATATAAATCAACACAATAATATAAAGAATAAATTTAAACTCTTAAATGGCAAATTTTTATGGATGGATAATAAATAATATACTTTGCATTAGAATAAGATACTAGATAGTTATTTCAGAGGAAATACATCATTAGCATGTATTTGGCCCCGCTGCTATGTTGGGTAGAGGAGTTAGGGGCCGAAACCTGATAGCATAGCAGTTCCTCCTGATGACCTCTAATTCTTATTCTGATACAACGTCTGTTATTCATTAGTCAATTCATAAAAATGACGTTTATTTTAAATTTCAATTTTTCATTTGTATTAGAATTAGATACAAATTTATCCATGTAGCCTTATTACTCATTTTTCTATTCGTGTTTAATACTAAAAAAGTGAAATTAATCCTTTTGCATCGTTACCATTTTACCTTTTTGAATTCTTAAGAAGGAAATTTTTAATCATATAAAATAACACAATAATATTAAAAATAAATTTAAAATCCTTAGCGAAACATTTTTATGGTTGGATAATAAATAATATACTCTGTCATAATCGACATATCTAATACACATAACCATTTCATCAATCTTAGTTATATTATTTAATACCCAATTTCTCATATATTCACTAAAAAGGGGCTAGAGGATTTCCCATTGCGAGACCATCGTTTTGTTCATATACAACTTCATTAAATTTAAAAATTGTTTTATTTGTGCATAAAACAAGCAATTCGGTCCATATAATATAAAATAAAGATACATTAAATAATGAAATTTTAAGAATTGCAACAATATGTATGCTATTGGCTTTCTTCAAAATCATTTAAATAATTTTATAGATACATATTTTAAACTAGGTTACTATAAAAATAACATCAAACAGAAAATAGTAAAATACATAAATCAACACATAAAAAATAAATTTGAACTATTAAAATTATTTAAAAGTAGGGACATCTATAGTTAGACAAGTAAAAGGTGTTCCAATGGGAAGTAATAGTAGCCCAATTGTAGCTGACTTGTTTTTAGCTTTATAGAATATGAATTTGTTCATAACTGTGTAAAACTAAATCTAAACAATATAAATATATGAAATATATGTTTCGATACATTGATGATATATGTATTTAATTCTAATAATTTTTATTCAATAATCGAACAAATTTATCCAGGTTGCTTCATTCTTAATAAAACCAATATTAACGATAAAGAAGGTGTATATCTCGATATGAACATAAATTTAACATTAACTAAAACTACTATTAATTTATATCGTAAAGATGACATATTTAAATTTACAAGAAACATATTTTTGTATGGGCATTCATGCATACCATATAATATAAAATATAATATATTAAATAATAAAATTTTAAGAATTGCAACAATTTGTAACGATATTGGTTTTCTTCAAAATCATTAAAATAATTTAATAGATACATATTTTAAACTAGGTTACTATAAAAATAACATCAAACAGAAAATAGTAAAATATATAAATCAACACAATAATATTAAAACTAAATTTTAAATCATTAGCGGAAAATTTTTATGGATGGATAATAAATAATATACTTTGTATTAGAATAAGTTATAAATTTAAATTTAAAATTTAAAATTAAATTTATTAAAATTAAATTTCAAGAGTTTAAATAAATTTAAACTCTTGAAATCTTTATACTTTAAATTATAAAAGAGTAAAAATTATAATTGTTCAGTTCTGCAATTACGTTGCAGATTGAAAAGTTATTGAAAAATTTGATAAAAAAATACGTAAAATACAAGCAAGGTAAAACTAAATCGCGGCTTTGAATAGCGAACACAGCATCGACACATCCACAAAGGACACAACAAAGTTCACGAAGGCAGACTACGTAGATAAGAAGCAAAGTAATCCAAATTCGCGACATAATCATCAACCTCCGCTGGATCGTCATACCCACATATGATAAATGATCCGCATCTTTCAAAGTATGTGTACTTTGCTAGCTGTACTATACCTTCATCTCGAATTAAGTCTGGTCTCATAATATCGAGAAGTGCTCTACAAATGATCCGACGAGATACCTCACATAAGTCTATAGGGTGGATATCGCCATTCTTTTTTATCACAAAAAGGGGCACACTGTCAGCGTCTCTAAAGATCCAACCTGCATATTCTCGGTTGCATTTCGAATACCAATATCAGCCAGCGCTCGAGCTAGTTTGCGCGATTGAATTCCAAATTTGCTGAGCATTTTACGCCATAGCAATGAATCATATCCAGATAGACCAGTACCGCCGTGCATTCTTTTGTTAGTATTGATTATCTAATCTTTGTTTAATGATATCAATCGAGTAAAGTGATGGTTCAAATTTGGGCATAATGGTTTATGAATCAGTGCTTCCGAGTTAGCTATCGAAGCATTGGGGTGTCATATCGAGTTTCTTGTAAATATCCAGGCTTACGACAGCAGTTTGAGGGCCGAACAGTTGACAAATGCTGTTTTGCTTTTTGCGCATTTGCATCTTATACACTTTGCCGCAGCATTGTTACAATTACAACACTTGATTGAAGATTAGGGTATCCCACGTGGCATGCAGTTATATAACGTTTATATAATTGTAAGATTTTATAATGTAATCAGTAGTTTGTATGATAAAAAGAAGAAAAAATAAAAAATAATAATATTAACTTGGTGGAAAAGATTTTCCGCTTGTTTCGCTCGTGGAGCTAAAATTGTATGTTATTTATCTCTCAAGCTTTTTTATGTCGATAATAATTAATTTTGTTAATTATTATTTTGTTAATTAATTACTTTATTTTTTACTCTGAATGTTTGTTTGGTTTATTCAGAATGTGTACTGAGTTTGTTATTATGCTGCACAAACACTGACGAAAATTTTCCTTATGCCGAAACGTTTGAAATAATATTGTGATTGTAGTTGGATAGAATGTTGATGAACTGGATGGAATCGGTGCATGAGCGGAGGTCGAGGCGGATGTTGATGTGGCCAAGAACAATTGAAGGGATATAGGACAAAGAACAGTTGAACAGAAGGTCGCGAGTTCGGTAAAAAATAAGGATGTAGGAGATGATGAACCAGGACGGTATACAATGGCGAGATCCAGAGTGACCGATCTAGAAGAACGACAAGTGAGCAATTCAAAAAAGAAAGAACTGAAAGGGGGAATGATTTTGCGAAGAGACGCAGGGTGACGGGCGAATGCGACAATGCCGCAATGATTAGAGAATTTAGAAGGGGATGAGCTGAGGGGGCGGGCGGATTCGACTAGTGAGCAACTGTTAGAGAGCAAACGGCGAATTGAGGTGTCGTCAGAATCAGAGTGAAAGGTTTCGGTGAGGTAGAATATATCGATATATTGCTTGGTGAATAGGTGAAGGATAAGATCGGATTTATAGAGAATATATCTAGTGTTGAAGAGGACGAGGCGGAAACCGTGTGTGGTGGTGAAATGGGCTAGCGAAGAAGACACATAGGAAAAATAAAGCGACATCGAATTTTGAGGCAGTGTGGCTAACTTGAAATTTTCATTGATGTTTCGGATGGAGATAGATGTTTCGCCGTTTTCATTGCGACAGCGTTTTTCGATGCGGACAGAAGAACGACAAGTAAGCAATTCAAAAAAGAAAGAACTGAAAAAGGGAATGATTTTGCGAAGAGACGCAGGGTGACGGGCGAATGCGACAATGCCGCAATGATTAGAGAATTTAGAAGGGGATGAGCTGAGGGGGCGGGCGGATTCGACTAGTGAAAATAGTCGAATCTATTTAGTGAAATAATAGATTCGACTAGTGATAATTCGACTAGTGAAAATAGTCGAAAATAGGGAAAATAAAGCGACATCGAAAATGTCGCTTTAATTGTCGCTTAACTGAAAGGGGGAATGATTTTGCGAAGAGACGCAGGGTGACGGGTGAATGCGACAATGCCGCAATGATTAGAGAATTTAGAAGGGGATGAGCTGAGGGGGCGGGCGGATTCGACTAGTGAAAATAGTCGAATCTATTTAGTGAAATAATAGATTCGACTAGTAATAATTCGACTAGTGAAAATAGTCGAAAATAGGGAAAATAAAGCGACATCGAATTTTGAGGCAGTGTGGCTAACTTGAAAATTTCATTGATGTTTCGGATGGAGATAGATGTTTCGCCGTTTTCATCGCGACAGCGTTTTTCGATGCGGACAGAAGAGAGTTTAGCAATTTCGGAAGGTGTGCGATCAGGGAAAATTAGAGTGGTTGTAGAGGACATGAGTTTAAATCGTTGAGAGAGGATAGAGTACGCGTGAGAGCGATGCTTGAAAACAATTTTCAGGAGAGGGGCTGAGAAGGATTAGATTGAAAAGATTTGTTAAGGCGGATGAATGCAACAGGAGATATGTCGTTGAAAAGGGATGGTTTATCGGCAGGAAAAAGATACGAGAGGATGGATCTGAAGGCGGAAACATCGTAGGTCGAGACGTGCTTGTGGAGATAAGGAGGTAGAAGGAGTGATATTAGTGACGATGACGCAACGATCGCGATCAGGAAAGCGGTTCCGTAAAGGAGGACGAGTAACGTGAGTTGGTGAGATCACGATAGGAGAGCTGGGACTTGAGGATACCAAGGGAATAGGTTTGATAGCGGAAGACAAAGAGGATTTGGATAATATAGAGGGTAGTGAGTGATGTTAGGAAAGGTTATGAGTGGAAGGATTGTGGAAGTTGATTGAGGTGATTTTATTGGAGGGATGTAGGTTATTGAAGAACGAGACAGAAGGGAAGAGACGAGGGTGTCGGGAATTGAAGATGACATGGGATTAGAAGTGCATGTGGTGACAGGATCCGTGGGTTGACAAAGTACATCAGAAACGACTTGGGTGGTTTGAGTTGACACGTTAGAGGTTGATATGTTCTTATGGGAGAGGTCGCATATGAGTTTGTTGGTACAAAAGCCACATAGGAAGTCTTCTTGAGACTTACTGTTGTCGCATGCGATTGTAGTCCAGACGCTGCAGTCGTGTGTCGAGCACTGTACTTCTAGTTGAGCATAGTTAATGTCAGTCGTAGCTGTCTTCTAACGTCCTCCCATCAACGTCCTTGTGTGTTTAAACTGTTAAATTTGCTACTGATTAAAATGATAGGTTTTTCAGCGAGCGGAACTGTAATCAGCTCTGTAATTTGTTTTAATAATTAGAGAGGTTTACTCTAAAAATTCCGCGAGCGGAGCGAGCGGAACTAGATTGATCTGGGACTTGATTGATCTGGAACTGGATTGATCTTGAACTGGATTGATCTGGAACTGGATTGATCTGGAACTGGATTGATCTGGAACTTGATTGATCTGTAACTTGATTGATCTGGAACTAGATTGATCTGGAACTGGATTGATCTGGAACTGGATTGATCTGGAACTGGATTGATCTAGAACTGGATTGATCTGATACTGGATTGATCTTGAAATGGATTGATCTGGAACTAGATTGATCGGGAACTGGATTGATCTGGAACTGGAATGATCTGAAACTGAATTGATCTGGAATTGGATTGATCTGGAATTGGATTGATCTGAACTGGATTGATTTGGAACTAGATTATTTCTCAAACTTTTTTAAGGTAAATAGAGGCCAAAATCTGATAGCATCGTAGTTCTTCTTGATGAATTGTAAGTAGCTAGTAATCGAGAATTTTAATCCAGTGCATTTATTTTCTCGTTCTGGGCCAAAAAACAACTTGTTTATCCGTTTTGGTACTTTTGTAAAAAGCCTTTTTAATTGTCCATGATGGAAAAATCTATTTAATAAATCTGCCTTAATTCTATGAAAAAATCTGGTCAATGAAAAAATCTGGCTCTATGAAAAATCTAACAATAAGTCAGGTTTATTATTCGGCATAATAATATCGGAGTTTTTATGAATGTAATAAGCCTCAATCTGGTTCTTTCCAAAACTCTGGTTCTATGTACTTACTCCCAAAATTCATAAAAGGAACATTGTGAAGACTTAATATTGCGTCATATATAACATTCAAATATCATATCAAAAATAATTGGGAGGAAAATTAAATCATTATTAGATATATCCCATTTTTCCACGTTAAGGATATAATTCATTACTCTCAAATGATCCTTAACTATAATGAAAAGGGAAAACGATGATAAGTTTTGACATCGTTTCGATGTTCACTAATGTGCCCATAAATAAAGCTATTGAGCTAGCTGCAAAATTATTAGAGGAAAATTAGGATGACTCCTTTAAACTTTGTTTTGAAGAATTAAATAAGCTAACTAAGTCTACGTATTTTATATTGCAAATTAAAAATAATACAAAAATAATTGGGAGGAAAATTAAATCATTATTAGATATATCCCATTTTTCTACGTTAAGGATATAATTCATTACTCTCAAATGATCTGAGTCATTTAAATCGTCTTGTTAGTAGTCAGTTGAATTTCATTTTGTTGAGACATTTCCGGACCTCTTCAACTAACTTGTATTTTAGCTGGCTACATAATAGCTTCAGCTATCAGGTCGCATTACGACAGAAAGCATGCTGTCCAGACAACTCCACAGAGCGGGACTCATCAGTGGACGTCTCTGTATCATCGTTGTTTCGTCCCTCAGCATGCACTATATTGACGATACACATGGTGGTCCTCCATCAGATTGAAATGAGTCATTTAAATCGTCTTGTTGGTAGTCGGTTGAATTTCATTTTGTTCAGACATTTCCGGACCTCTTCGACTAACTTGTATTTTAGCTGGCTCTGTGTTGTCTGGACAGCATGCTTTCTGTCGTAATGCGACCTGATAGCTGAAGCTATTATGTAGAACTGGAGGCGTCATGTTATTTCTAGACTCTAGAAATGACATGACGCCTCCAGTTCGTTGATCGAAGACAGTTTCAATCGGCAACCACATTGATAAGTAGTATCGATAAAATACAATATTTGGATATAGATATTTACAAAGATAAAAACAGTAATTACAAGACAAAATTATATAGAAAGTTTGTTAATGTGTATTCATATTTACAGGCGATTCGCTGCTATAAAACCAGAATAAAAAGAATACTCATTCGATACGAATTGTCCCGTATTCGAAAAATATGATCCACGAATCATGATTATCAAAAGGAAGTGGAACTGTTATACGTTTAATTAAAAAACGCAGTTATACACACAGGCAAATAAAAGATCAGTACAATCACGTGAAGAACAGCAAAAGGCTAAAATTGATTTAAAAAATGAAAACGTAAAAAAGAAAGAACAATGTAATATTCGAATACCACAATGCTCTGCACAAAATACAAAAAGATATAAATACAGCGCTAATAAACCTTTCTCATGATATAATACCGTTAGTAAGATTAAGGACTGCACGTAACATTAACACAATATTGTCATATAATGTGAATGCTTCAAATAGTGCCAATAAGCAGAGCATGTAACGATATACGATGCAAAGTGTTGTCTTGATATAGACGAATGCAGCAATTTTATCAGTAAACTTTCTGGCTTGTGTAAAAAGTAAAGGGACAAAACAACTGCAAATTTAAAGATGTTGCATATGTATAATAAGGAACTTCTTAAATAAATAACTTAACAACAACTAAATAACTAAAACGAGATAGAAGAAAAACAGCAGTTCAAGACACGACAAACCAAATCAAGACATTGAGTCTTCACGCCCTCAGGTTCAGCGGAATTTGAGCCCTCCAGCTAATTTAACACGCCGCTCTCCGACTGAACCACCCGGGGTCTTTCACCCCCGAAGAGTCCAATCGGACTATGCTCGGTAATCGCGAGATAATGATCTTGAGAAACTTTAGTCTTTGCTCCGGGGAACTTCCTCTCGGAAAGAAGACTAATCCAGAGATAGCACACGTACCCCCAGACACGCACTTGGGTTTTCCCATTCAACGATAGATGCTAAGCCCGTTTCAGGACCCACCTAGCTTTCTTCAGGATACGTTTAAGTCTATCTAGGTCAGCTTTCGCCGACCAGTTCACCGTAACAGTGAACCCCAGGTATTTTACTCGACTTGTGAAGGTAGGAAGTGGTTGATTAGTCAATATGGAAGATAAAGCTTAGAGTGCTAGTCTCTTTATTATTTTTGTCGAAGGAGCGCAATGAAAGACAACCACCTGCGATTTGGAGGAGTTTAAAATAAGATTGGATGGGGTCAGCTGGTCTGTTAATCTTTAAAAGAAGCGGCTGATGTCCAAGACTACAATTTGCACCTGCGACCAGGGAATTGGGATGTGGTATCATCAGCGTATACCACAAGATATTAATCACGTCTAAAATTCTTGAATAGTACAATTGAGGCAGCAAGACAAGATAGGAGAAAGTTGGGAGCCTTTAGGCACACCAGTAATAGGGTAGAACTGACACGCATCAGGGTCGTCTTCATAGTAGGACCGCTTAGTGTACAGCAATATCTCCACCCTGTTAACAATTCTCGCAGGCAACCCGAGGGACCTTAGAGAGGAGATAGGGAAGGGAATTGTGACAAAACTGATGCACTTCACTATTGCTTAATGGACCGTGCTCCCTTTGACAAACTCATGAAAACTCGGTGGGATCAAGTTGCTATTACTTAAATGGTCGCGGATTCTACGCGCAAGCGCTTTTTCGGACTATCCTTTGGTAAAAACATTCTACGACTAATATTGATGCTGGTTACATCGGATGGTGATGCTAAAAGCATTGTGACGGCCACTTTTCTTCTTTGATCGGCTATTAAAAGCTGATAGACCCGAGAAGATAGTGGATCGACGGATTTAGAGGTGCTCTAAAGTGGACCCTATAGTTAAGAATATCTGTAACAGATAAGGCCTTGTTCCTGAAGTTACCCCAAGGCGGGATTGGTTGGGGAGATTGAGTGGCTCCATAGTTATGTAGAGATAGTGACGCTTCCAAAACTCTGTCAAGACCAATGCCCTCAATCCTACCCACAGCCCTTTCCTTCCAACAGACAAACTTCTTTCTTGAATATCTTCCAAAAGGAAGACTGAGAATCGTTAAGATGAGAAAGGTACGCCCTATCCCTGCTCAGCTGAAATCTATATCTAGAGCACCAGTATTCATTCGAGAGGGAATGTCTGGCGGAAACAGAGATTGGGAATGTGTAACATTTTAGCCAGAACCTTGAGTTTTATTGGAGTGGGATTGTAAATACGACCTTTACAGGTAGTCGAAGGAAACTCGGTAGCTTGCGATGATATGTTGGAATTAAATTCGGTCAAACTCTCATTACTAATTCTGGGGAAGAGTTGGATAGCTGCTTGAAAGAAAGCCGCTCTGATGGAATCAAAGTGAAACCTCCTTCTAAGCAACGTATCTTCTTCTAAAGACCTTGAGATGAAGGGGAGTGAGGACGGGTTATTTACGGAGTAAATTGGGTGTAAATGTTCTTAGGGATAAATCGAGTAATATTCTGAGGGAGGCGGTAGACTGTGTCCTTTGAAGGACTATAACATCTGCATATCTACCTGATAAAAGCCTAAGGGCGGAAGCACCTCTTGAATTCTACTGAAGAATATTCAGTGAAAAAGGCTCTTGATTACTTCCCATTGTGTTACGTCAGCTGGAGTGGGATGCCCCCTCTAGTCCAGACCAGAAGTGGGAAGTATTACTTCCCACTTCTGGTCTGGAGTGGGAAGGATCCCAAAATCGATATTACTCGATTTAGGGATAAATCGAGTAATATCCTGGGGGATACGAATATACCGCGTCTCCTGAAGGATTATAATATCTGTATATCTTCCAGATAGAAGGCTAAGGGCGGGAGCCCCTCGCGAATTCCACTGAAAGATATTCAGTGAAAAAGGCTCTTGAATACTTTGCATTGTGTTGCGTCAACTGAAGTAGGATGCTTACCTTCTAGCATGAACCAGGAGTTAGAAAGTTGCCCTTCTCACTTCCAGCCTTATAAAAAGAAGACACTTGCCCACCGACATTGTATTCATCTCCCTTTGAGGCCAACAACTCCCATAAGATATCATCTTTCTTTGCCAACTTTAAGAAAGCCATCTTCCGTTTTGAAGAGGATCTCTTCTTAGAACGGGGACTCTCTTTAAAGAGATAAAAATCGTCGATGGAGAAGAGCGATACTCCTCGAATTTCGCTATCAAATGATTCGCTACGGCTCGAATCTCGTCCTTGTACACCTGTAATCTAGCGTCAACAAGTTTGATAATATCGGCGTTCGTCATACCAGAACCGGTTGAATTAGACAAGCAGGCAGCGGCAAAGTGGGCCGATCTTCCTGTGCCCCACAATGCCTTAACTTGTATCCTTTAAAGACAGAACATTTTCTAGACCACTCCGTGTGCTAGCCACCGCAATTGTAACATAGAGGAGAGACCACATTCCCCTCATTGATGTCAGAAGAGCTGCAAACCCCACACGTACAGGGCCTAGTGCAGCTCGAGGACCAGTGCCCCCAAAGGTGGCACCAATTGCAATGAGGGTTTGTTAAGTCGTCAGCGTCAATAAGTGTAAAAGAAAGGTTGCGTCCCAAGAATCGGTTACATTTACTTTTAGCCAGGCATTCCGCCTGGTCGACTGTGGTAGAACAGAATGCTACTGATATAGGATGGTCTTTCCTGCCCAAGATGGGCCGAATATTGTGAATTCTGTACTCAGATGTGAGGGCTCCTAAATCGTCATCCGTTGCGAAGGACGGAAAGTTATTAATTTTCAGAGTAGTTTGAATAGGCCTGTAGGTAGACGATCCAAATTCTTTTAGATGCATGTCAAAAAATTCTAGGTACGCTTCTGGCAGATCCGGAGAGCTGAAAGAAATCCGGATTTCGGTGTCTAAGTATTTATTGAAATGAATAGAATTCTCTTCTTATAAGCGCTTGTAAACGGCCTTATGAATATATTGAAGATATTATTACGTTCAAATGATTGAAGAAGTCTGAGTATTACCAGGTTGACCAATTTTGGCACATAAGGAAGTTTTCCCTCCGTGCTTGAGATCAAAAAATTTGAAAAAAATAGCACTAACCTTTCTTGCTTTTGCTGGAAAAGTTTTTTCACTGGAGCTCTTTGATCCTCCGATCATACTAATATTGCACGACATTTCCTGTAATTTTCGCGCAATCAACAGAAAAAAATAGATTTATTTTTACGTGGCAAATGCGTGCTGGCGCACGCTCACATGGCCACGAAGAAAAACAAACAAAATGTTGAGTTTGCACAGTGACGGACTATCAAAGAATTCTGTTGTTTCAACGAAAATAGACAATACTGCTATGAAAATTTCGGCAATTGAAGACAACAAGGTTAGTGGCTCTTCTTATATTGATGAGAATTTTGGGGAATTACTTCCCCCGATCCCTAAGATTCCAAATTTGGGGATAATCATTTTAAAAAAGCCTTTAGAAAGACGTCCTATACAACAAATTTCTAAGAGAGTTTGCACATAGTATGAAAAACCGTGTAGTCTACAACTCAGTTAGATATTTTGACACCAGCATAAAAATTTCCTTTGCTACCCAGGACCTCCTGGAGAGCTTTGAGAGGTACTTTGTCGCTAACTTCTGCGACATTGCTGAATTTGAGAGGAAACCTATTATGGCCTTCCTAAAAATAAGTAATCTTCCTACACAGATGGAGGAAGAAGACATCCATCTTATAAGTAAGACTTACAAGATAAAAAACGTACGTCCCCTGTTGGGGAGGAACGGTCTACCAATTAATGTTGGATTCTGCTCCGCCGTCATAGGGCAGGCTGAACTCTTAGAAAAATCCTCCTGCAACCCCTTTATGGGCTTTAACCTCAAATTTAGAGTGGTTGGCAAGGAAGAATGCACCTACCCGCACTGTAGCAGGTGTCACAAATGGGGGGGGCACTGGACCTCTAGCTGCAGTGCGGTCCAGCGCTGTGGGAAATGTGGTAATGAAGATTGCCCCTACGCCGAGTCCTCGTTTCCATGCACAAATAATCTGGCCTGCTCCAACTGCGGAGGAGCGCATCCCGCGTGGAGTAGGAAATGCGAGCACTTCAAGAAATATCAGTCTATATTAATCAAACCCTCCAAGCCGGCACCTGATTCTTTTTCTCAGGCAGCAACCAGGATGTCCGACAGCGAGCTGTTGTCGATTATGGATCAGCGTTTGTTTTCGTTTCAAAGAGAGGTCCAAGCGTTTATTGCGGCCTCTATTTCAAATCTATTCGTGAATCCAGAACTTCCTGTTTCTTCACTCAAGACCTCGAACAAAAGGGGGGCCTCTGCTCACGCCGTCCCCCAATCAAGATTGGAAAGTTGATCAGGCAGAAACAATGGGGAAATGATGATACTGTCCAGGGGCAAGTGCCAACCCTAGACGGAGCTAGCTGTAGGACGGGAAACCTTCCTGCTCCTGGATTTGTCTAGGCTGGCAATCCCCCATCCAACTAATCCATCACAATGCAGAGTACTCATGAGCCTTTTTCACTGAATATCCTTCAGTGGAACTCGGGAGGTGCTTCTGCCCTTAGACTTCTATCCGGTAGAGATGCAGATGTTATAGTCCTTCAGGAGACGCGGTCTATCCGTCTCCCCCAGGACATTACTCGATTTATTCCAAAGCATATCTGTTACCACTATACTCCGTACATAACCCCACCCCACTCCTCTTCATCTCAAGGACTCTTGACCTTAGTTAAGTGCTCCTTAAAGTCCTCCCTCTTGCTAAACTACTCACGTCCAGCCCTGTCTTGCTTGGTAGTTTCACTTAGTAAGAACGGTTAAAGCTTCAGTCTAGCCAATGTATATATTCGTCCAGGGGAAATTCACAAGAACCGTAACCTTCTGGATGGTATTATTGACAGCGGTTATGACATGATACTAGGGGACTTCAACGACAGAACTGGTCGTTGGATCAATGCAGCACTTCGCAGAGCTAGGAACGATTACTTTATTCACAAACCCCCGTCACCTACCTTTCATTTAACATCAACAAATTCTACCCTCGACATTTACTGCTTCACTCGAGGTGGCTTTTAAAACCCCTCTGCACGGAGCAGTTGCGCCAGCAATTGTCCACCTCTAATGACCGAATTCGTTTAAGAATTGAGGAAGATATGTTGCTTCGAAGGAGGTTTCACTTTGATCCGATCAGAGTGGCCCTATTTCAAGCGGCTATCCAACTCTTTCCCTTAATAGGAAATGAGAGTTTGACCAAATTTAATACCTACCTCTTTTCGCAAGCTACCGCGATTCTATCGACTACCTATAAAGGTCGTATATACAATCTCACTCCGACGAAACTTAAGGTCCTAGCGAAACTGCTTAACCTTCCTAATCTCTCTGTTTCCGCCAGACGGGCTCTCTCGAATGAATACTGGAGCACTAGATATAGGTTCCAGCTGAGTAGGGATAGGACGAGTATTGTTCGGCTTAATCCTTCTCAATCTTCCTTTTGGAAGATTTTCAAGGAGAAGTTTGTTTGCTGGAAGGATAGAGCATTGGGTTGGATAGGGAATGTAGGCCTTGATAAAGTTTTGGAAGAGTCACTAGCCCTACACAACTATGGAGCCACTCAATCACTTCAACCAATCCCGCCTTGGTGTAACTTCAGGAGTAGGGATCTATCTGTTACGGATATCCTTAACTCATGAGGTCCAATCCCGGGCACCTCCAAATCCATCTCTCCACTTTCTTCGCGGGTCTGTCAGCTTTTGACAGCTGATCAGAGAAGAGAGGTGGCCGTCACCATGCTTTTAGCCTCACCGTCCGATGTAGCAGACATCAATATTAGTAAGCGTGTTTTTATTCCTAAGAAAAAATCCTGCTCATGCCCTAAAGATCTGCGACCCATTTCGATTCAAAATGCCCTCGTGTCGATTTACAAAAAAGCGCTTGCGCGTAAAATCTGCAACCATTTAAGTAGGTGTAATTTGATCCCTCCTGGTTTTCATGGGTTCGTTAAAGGTCGCTCGGTCCATTCAGCAGTAGGTGAAGTGAAAAGTTTTCTCGGGAGAATAGCTATCGTTTAGTTGTGGCTGTTTTCCTCGACTTGTCTGCTGCATTTGACCGTATCTCAATTTCCTTTGTGATTTTTTCTCTCAGGTCCCTCGGATTGCCTGCGAGAATTGTGAACAGGGTGGAGATTATGCTGTACACCAAGCGATTTTACTATGAAGACGACCCTGATGCGCATCAGTTATATCCTATTACGGTGTGCCTTAAGGTTCCCCACTTTATCCTATCTTATATCTTGCTACCTTCATTGAACTCTTTAAAATATTTAAACGCGAACAACGTCTAGTGGTATATGCTGATGATACCACAGTTCTGTTTTCTGGACGCAGGTGCAAAGACATTGTCTCGGACATCAGCCGTTTCTTTTTAAGATTAAAAGACCAGTTACCCAAGTCTAATCTTATTTTAAACTCCGCCAAATCGCAGGTGGTTGTCTTTCATGGCGCCCCTGCAACAAAGCAAAAGCTCAAGAGATTAGCACTCTCTGCCCTCTCTTCCATTTTGATTAATCAACCACTCCCTGTCTTCACCAGTCGAGTAAAATACCTGGGGTTCACCGTTACGGTGAAATGGTCGGCGAAAGCTGACCTGGATAGACTTAAACGTATCCTGAAGAAAGCTAGATGGGCTCTGAAACGGGCCCAGTATCTGTCATTGAAAGAAAAACTCAGGTGCGCCTTTGGGGCACCTGGGCTATTTCAGGATTAGTCTTATTTTCGAGAGGACGTCTCCCAGAGTAAAGGCTAAGGTTTCTTAAGCTCCTCGTCTCTCGTTTACCCAGCATAGTCCGTGCCGACTGGACTCTTCGGGGGTGAAAGACCCTGGGTGGTTTAGTCGGAAGTCGGCGTGTTGGATCGGTTGGGGGGGGGCTCAGATCCCCTTGGATTTGAGGCCGTAAGTACAGGGAAGACAAAGAAGAAGATGCAAAGAAGATATTGTCTTAATTCGGTTTGTGTCTTATACTATTTTACTTTATTTTTTTGATGTTTTTCTGTGTTAGTTAACAAAGTCTTTATTTATTTATTTATAAAAACAAACAAAAGTCTAAATCATGTGTCGAGAATGTGGGAACGGATGAGGTGTTTGAATATAATAAAGGAGGGAGTGCGGCGGACGTTGAGAGGGAGCTGATTTCAGGCGAGGGGAGCGGCGGCGATAAATGATCGAAGACCGTAGTTGTTAGAGTAATTGGGAACGTGGAGTAAGAGGAAATGACGTGAACGCAGCGATAGAGAGGTGTGGCGAGTGTCGTCTAAGAAAGGGAGGTTGATGAACGATGGGGAGCCGACAGTGATGAGCCGAAACGTGAGGAGAAAGCGGAATTGTATGCGAATGTAGATTGTGGGCCAGGAGAGTTGTGCAAGATATGTGAATGTGTGGTCGAAGCGACGGAGAAGTAGGAGCACTCGAACGGCGAAGTTGATGATGCGTTGTAGGAATAGAATGATAGATTTTTGAGAATTTGCGAGAAGGCTAAGGCAGTAATCGATTTTAAGGAAGATAAGTGATGAAATAAGATACATCCAAGATTGAAAGTCGATAAGGGGGCGGATACGGCAGATGTCAATGAGAATTAAGTCAGACGTGCGGACCTTGTCGCGGTCGAAGGGTTTAAGGAAAATAGAATCCTAAGAAAGTGAGATTGTGTATTATGGGGATTATTGATGATGCAAAATATACAGGTGGGGGATATATATTAGGTTGACGGGAGAGGATCCACATTATTTTGGACTTGTCTGAGTTTAGAACGAGACGAAGATGGGAGAGACGTTTGTAGATAGGATAAAGACAGTTGGAAACAAAAATGGCGATATCGTGTATGTGATGGGCGGGTGCATAATCATAGATGAGTATGTCATCGGCGTATTGCGTAACGTTAAAGGAGTAGGGTTTGATAAATAGAGAGAGCTGATATAAGGCACAGTAGAACAACAAATGATGGGATTGTTACAATCCCATTAATAAATCCCATTATGGATTGCCTTCCATAATTAACGTTTTCTTCGGATGGTATATTATTTATAATTTTTCGCGATTCCAATTATTAAATCTATAAATATATTACGATATTTTGATTTTATCATGATTATAATCACGTGAAATGATTATAATTAAGCGTCATTCTATAAACAATAACAATGAATATGATGCGCCTTCGATTTTAAACATCCATCCAAAAATAACAGTCTCTTGCATGAGTGAGATCTTTGAAACGACGGCTTGATAGCTTCATCACTCTACAAGCGAAGATCTCTGACGAATCCACGAATCTTTGTCTACTCATAAATCTCGTTTCGAGTTGACTTTTTTTGTTTCAATGACACCATCGCTGCACTTCATTCTGCATTCACCATATGCGACTCCACCATTATGATCAACAAATATTTAGTAAAGCAAATGAAAAAAACTGAGTTTGTAAAAAAATTAGTGATTCACTCAGAATAACGTCATTGACAAATAACATAGAAGAAACTGATATGTTATCAGGTTTCTGCTCCTATTCCTTATAAAATAACTTTTATAAGGAATATTAGAATAGGCCCCTTATTCCTCTTAAAAATATATGAGGAATAAGGGCCGAAAGTATACTCGCTATACTAAAAGTGGTAATCGACTGTAAATAATTAACTATGTGCAAACGTACCTAATTGGTTAAGATCAATTTTGTTTAATCTATTCATTTATAAATTAGATATAATGTTATTAATTATTAACAATAAAATTATTCAATTATTTAATGTCTTGCAAAATGTAAAATCCTATATGATATAATAAAATGATATAATAATATAATAAGAGATCCTAAATATAATAAAATCAAATAACTGAGTCTATATTATAAAAGTTGTGAGTTGTGTATATTATGTGCTCAAGACTTTAAATATTCAGATAATTACCGGAACATTTGAATCCGAATATTTCAGTAATCACAAGTTAATTACTCCCGTAGAAATTTTCTTTACGGAAAGAGATATAAATAAATTATTTGACGCATCAGAATTGTGTACTGAGACAATTTATTTTTCGGTGTAAAGTATATAATAATATAATAATTTTCAGAAATTAAAATAATATCAGTAACCTTTTGTTGTATAAAATATCAACATTTTTAATGTAAATCTAGCAAAAAGATGGTATCTGTATTTTTGGTGATAAAACCAGAAAATGTTTATTACGTTAAAATTAATTTAAGCTGTGTAATGAATTAATGTATAAAATATAGAGTATGTCAAATATTGAATTGCAATTTGGTCGCAAGTATTATCATTTAGGATTTTCGTAATTAAAATTAAAGATTAATAGATTTGTACGCTTTCCTTTATTTAATCGAAATTAAAACGTTATTGCCTTAAAGTTTTTTTCAAACATTAAATAACATGAATACAACTTAATATTACTTTAATATTACTATTAATTATAATTAATTTCGAAAATATCGCTTTTGCTTTCCCACAACGGTTTGTCGTTAAACAAATACAAATATACCACAATTTTAGCTATTTATTATAAATTAGACATTTTATAAAAGTCACGAGATACCTAACGCTTAATTCAGTTTTGTCAATTTTGATTTATTCATATTTTATAAATTATTTAGCATTTGTTTTCGGTTCCAAACATTAAATCTATAAATATATTAAGATATTTTTATTTTTTCATAATTCCACGTCACCATATCCTTTTATAATCAATAGCAATAAATCTAATGTGCTATGATATTACACATCGATGTTAAAAATAAGTCCACCCATAATAAGGCTGATTGGAAACAACGCGTGATAACTTCATAAATCTGTAAGATGTGATCCATCTTACAGATGAATTCCATGTATCGCGTATGAATATTTAATGTATATTTAATTTATTTGAATTATTTAATCAATAATCATAATTTTTAGATAATTTAATAATTAAAAATTAAAAATTAAATAATATAGTTACATAATAATATACTTACAATTAAGTTAAAAATAATATATATGTAATATAAATTTTTATTTTACTTTAGCACGTACACGCTGTTACTATTGAACAGCACGTACGCGCTGTTACTATTGAACAGCACGTACGCGCTGTTCAATTTGCGAATTAAATTATTTAGCTATTTAGACGATGCTTATGAATTTCAGAAAAAGGTAACAAAGCGAATGATGTTTTCATTTCGATTTTCTTTTGCGAACATCTGAATATGTAACGATACGATATGTGATATATATTAATAAATGGATAAAATTGAATTAATAGAACCCTTAATATTTTGATTAATCCAAATTATTTAAAAGTAGGGACATCTATATTTAGACAAGTAAAAGGTGTTCCAATGTGTGGTAATAGTAGCCCAATTATAGTTTATTTTTAAGCTTTATAGAATATGAATTTGTTCATAACTGTGTAAAAACTAAATCTAAACAATATAAATATATGAAATATATGTTTCGATACATTGATAATATAGGAGTATTTAACTCTAATAATTTTTATTCAATAACCGAACAAATATATGCAGGTAGTCTTATTCTTAATAAAGCCAATATTGATGACAAAGGTATATATCTAGATATGAACATTAAATTAACATTTTATTTTAAACCATCAAGTAAATATAAATATATGGATAAAATTGAATCCTTAAAACAGAATCCTTAAATATTTTGATAAATCAAAATTTTTTAAAGGTAGGGACATCTATATTTAGACAAGTAAAAGGTGTTCCAATTATAGGTAATAGTAGCTCAATTATAGCTGACTTGTTTTTAAGCTTTATAGAATATGAATTTGTTCATAACTGTGTAAAAACTAAATCTAAACAATTTATATATATGAAATATATGTTTCGATTAACATTAGTAAACATTAATTAATACTACTTTTAATTTATATTTTAAATATTACGTATTTAAATTTAAAAGATACATATTTTTGCATGAGCTTTCACGCATATCATATAATATAAAATATAATACATTAAATAACGAAATTTTAGGAATTGCAACAATTTGTAATGATATTGTATTTCTTCAAAATCATTTAAATAATTAAATAGATGCATATTTTATACTAGGTTACTATTTGCATTATTAATTTACAAACAATATATAATACCATCTTTAGAATCAATCAATCAATAATTCTTTATATTGTTTATACGATAGACAAAATGTGAAGGAATGAAAAAATATATACAAGTAGGAAAATTTGAATTACACATAATATTCTCAAAATGTCTTAAAATTACACAATAAACAATTAAAGAGCAGACGATCTGAGTAGTACTGCTGTAAGTAAGAAGCTGCGCTTTAGCTTTTCTGGATGAGCAAGCTTAACCATGTTATTTGACTTTCGTAGATCGTATCCCTTTTCCATCCCTAAATATTGTGATGATGAAATTGTCAATAAATATTTTACAATGGATGCACGCGATTTCTTTTTTAAAATTCTGCTCATTGAAACTTCAAGTGGTTCTATATTCTTGCCACATATTTGCTGCCCTCGATTATGAATGCGAATAAGCTTTTTAATTTCAAAAGATGTCATGTCACAAAGTGTAGGATATGCATATAGTAGAATTGAACGTATGGTCGCATTGTAAACAAGCTCTAGCTGGTAATCAAATACACCATTTTGCTTAAACACTTTTAAAAAGTATAGACGCCTAGCACATTTAGATGCGGTATCTTTAACATGCATCTTCCAAGACAAGTTCGAGTCAAATATCAAGCCCGAAATCTTTAAATAGCTGACTCTCTCTAGACCAAAGTTTAACGACATTGAATTATAATGAGGTCTTTTAAACGCAAACTGAATAATGTTTGACTTACACGAGCACCATTCTTTAAGATTACTTAATTCCTGTTCAATTATAATGTCAGATTGTATATAGTTGTCACCGCTGGTTATTTTAGTAAGATCGTCTGCATATTAAAAACATTTTGACGAGGAACAACTGACGCAGTAATCATTCATGTAAATTCCAAATAGAAGTGGTGCAATTAGACATCCTTGTGGAACACCTTTAAATATACAACGCGGTTCTGAATTTGATCCTAGGTGAGATATAAATTGAAATCGATTATCTAAATAGGAGTTTAAAAAATTAATATGCTAATCAGAGAATCCTGCGTTTTTGAACTTTCTTAATAGTTTCGCATGAGATACGTTATCAAAGGCTTTCGAAATGTCAACCTGTAAAAGCTGTACTACAGAAAAGAGGCGAGAGTCTAGAGTATCTACCAAAACATGATGGATTGACAATAGAGCATTGTTTGGCGATCCTGCGGGTCGAAACGCAAATTGATTGTTGTCTAAATAGTTACTATATTTGTGATATATTCGTCGACGAAAACAGCTTTCTAGTATTTTAGCGATGACCGGAAGCAACGATATTATACGATATGCCATTTTAGATATTGATTGACCTCCTTTCGGAATTAACACAACCTTAGACATCTTCAAACAAGCAGGAAAATTTCCCGATCGAAATATTTCCGAAAATAAATGTGCTTAAGGTTCAGACAGTACATCTTCCAAATACCGGAGTATCCAAGCGGGCGGTCCTGGGCCACATGCTTTTTTTGAACTCAAGCGAGTTAATTCCGAACTTATTTCTGATGCGGAAATGACAACATCCAATGATTCATAGCGTATAGTTTCATTCGTAATCCTAGTTTTATCCAATACTAACGTGATATCCTCATTTATCTCATTTAAGGCAAATACTAAATCAGATTGATTAAGGTTAGCAAAATCTGATTTACATCCACTAGGCTTTAGTCGTGAAATACTTTTCCAAAAGTCTATCGAATTCCCTGTACCTAGCAGTTCCTGAACAAATGACTTCTTGGAAATATTTATGAGACTGGAAAGTTTATTTATTTCTTTTGAAATCAATCTCTTTTATTAGAGGAGTCATCCATTTAGGATCTCGATTATAAATCGACACGAATTTACGCGGAATACAAGAATCGAAAGAACTTGATACACAACTAATTAAATTATCCATTGTTAAAGAGTTATGAGTAATCATCACTTGTAACGCGATGGATACGTCAGTTTTTAAATTAAGCATATAATGTTCACGTTTGTCATATAACACCCGCTTAGTTTTAAGTTTGCGCTTAGTGTGGTTAAGAGGAGTTATTAGTATAGAGGAGTGGTCGGAGGTATGTAATGGTGCAATACGCTCTACTTTACTACATATTGAATCCACATTACAGTAAATTTTATCAAGATAAGCGCTTTTTCGCGTTGTAAAGTGAACGACCTGATTCAATCATAATGAAGCGGCAGTGTGATCAAAGTTCAAGCGATTAAAATCACCTGCCAGTAAAAGGTTTTTTATTTAATATAAGAATTTCATTTATAGAATGCTCTAAAATATCAAGTGCAACATCATGTTTACCACTTGGAGGGCGATAACATACTGCAACGACGAGATCAAAACTTCTTGTTGCTGAACACTTGCTTACTTGTAATGCTAGACATTCAATATCAGTTTTTATAATGCTCTTAACTGTTGCAACTATTAGAGAACACGACGCACGAATGTATACTGCTACACCACCTCCCAAAGTCGTACGATCACATGTGAATAAGTCACAGTGAGGAATAGTGTAGCACTCCCAAAAATCTTCGTCAAACCACGTTTCCGTAATCAAGATGATATCAATTTTATGTATTTCTATCAGGGATTCAAGAAAAGATAACTTATTTCGAAGATTTCTTGCATTAGTGTAAAATATTTTAGGATGCCGAAAACTCCTAACTCTCAATTTAGATTTTTCTGATTCCAAAGGTATGACCGAGGAAACGTATCTTTTCGAGTTTTGGCAAGCTGCACTTGTCTGCAACCAAACATCTGACTCCATTTCAAGGCAACACGTTTCCTCGCTATCCGAAATTTGACCCGCAGGATTTTCAACTTGATCTTAACACTTCACATATCTAGTTTGATATTTGATCGCATTAGGTTTCTATGTTAAGAACTTTAATCGCGCGTTATTGTAATATCATTAAAAGCATATCCTTTAGAACGTAATATAATTTCAGAAGCAGTTTTGCTGTCAGAAAAAAAGTACTTTTAGAATACGACCACTTAATATTGCATGAGTTTTATGTTTTCCTAACCGAAAAGCCCAAACAACCCTAATACTATTAGCGATTTCTTTATCTTCATATGAAAACATAAGAGATAAAGTGTTATGCACTGTAACTAAGTCTGAATCTACTTGGGTTTGTATCGATGCATTTGGTATTTCGGGTATATGTGAAAATATTAGACATCGTTCACTAGGGGCATATTTGCGTCGTGGTAAATTTGACTTTAAATTATTTGCAGTTGATCTAATTTCTGAAGTAACATCCAAATATGTTGTTATGTAAAGTTGAAGCCTGACAGTATGAGTTTCGTGGATGAGTAACTTGGGATCCGTGGTACAAACTATTAGGGGTGCCTACAATAGGTGTTTTTGTGTTTTTATTATATGACTTATGATGGGCACTCGATTTATTATTACGATGGATATCAATTATAGAAGAATTTACGATTACTCTAGAGTGCGTAGTTCTAGGTAAGAGAGTTAACTTAGATGATTTTGTAGTAGTTTGCTGGGTTATATTCGAATTTTCAATAGGTGAAGTATGATCCTCAATTAATGTTATTTTATTATTGAGATTTGTAGAACTATTGTTTGATAGCAAATGATGGTAAGGAGTGGAGCTGTGATGTGGCATGTTATAGTTTCTGTCACATGATATTGTATTTATACTTAAATAAGGTAGATTTGAGCAATCAGTCTGTGTTGACACACTGTTACTAGCTTTAAGAGTTTCATTGTACGTTTCGTTCAACTTTAATGACATGTATACACAAAAGGCGCATAACAGACTTTTATTTTAGTATTCGGACAACATAACTTGGGGAACGAGCAAACGTATGATAACTGGGCATTCACATCGACAACATCTGATATCAACACTAGTGTAAGCGTTCGAACTTGATTTATACAAATAACAACTTTCATACGTTTCCTGTTTAAGGAAGAATCACTGTGCTTATGTGATATATAACTTTTTAAGCGCGTAATTAGACAGCTCTTTGCTCCTATATAATGTAAACGTCGCTTTTTACATTCTTCCTTCAAGTCCACTAGTCTTAAATTATCCACATGAGACATCAAAGTCGCATTAGCATCTCTACTAGGTGTAATTACAAATCTGCGTGGACGTCTTCTCTGCATTAAAACTTGCCAGCGATTTCTTCCGTCGATCTTACAAAAATTTCAGAAAATGAAGATTTGTTTCAGCAGATGATTAAACAGTTTGAATAAGCAGTTTGATTAATAAGCAGTTTGAATAAACAATCAGATTAAATAGTCAGTTTGACGTTGATTCTATTTCCAAATTGCGAATTAAATTTGTATTTACTTTAGATATCCTGGAAATGTTTCTGTGATTGTTCTTGCTCGTCGTAGAATTCTTTGACGTAATCACTGATTGACATTGAACAGAAAATAGTAAAATATATAAATCAACACAATAATATTAAAAATAAATTTAAAATCATTAGCGGAAAATTTTTAAGGATGGATAATAAATAATATACTTTGTATTAGAGTGTAATACTAGATAATCAAATTTCATTATAGGAGATACGTCCTTAACACGTAGTTGGTCCCGCTCCTATGCAGGGTAGAGGAATATGATCCAAAACCTGATAGCATATCAGTTCCTCCTGATGACCTAATAATGATCTTCTCCTAATGATCTCTAATTTTTATTGTGATACAACGTCTGTTCATAAAAATGACTTTTATTTTAAATTTTAATTATAAGTTATATGAAATCTTACGAAATTATTAATTATTTCTAAATATTTATTATTACTTAATTAATAATAATTACTTACTCAGTTAATTTTATATTTATTTATCATTATGTTTAATTTATAAATCATTTAATATACATAGACTCAGTTACCTGATCTGATTTATCAGTAATCGTTATACGTTTTCTAGCATTTTTTAAAAGCGAAGTTTTTATTGATTTAAAATAGTATTTAAGCACAAACGTCCACATTGACCATTTATAAAAAGATTCGGATCCAGTTTTCACTAAAAGCCAGTCTCGAATTGGTATTTGGCATTTGTTTAATCAATAATGTTTAAGATATTAAAAATTAGAATTAAAAATAATATGAATGTTTGATATTCAAAAATTTAAATACGAGTACCATCAATATTTTGAAATAAAAAATAATTTATAGTTATAATTATCGTTTATTATAATTATAAATATAATTATAATTAATAAATTATAAAATTATTTATTTGAATTTTAAATTGCAATTTTAAATTTTAAACCTGATAACTTAGCAGTTCCTTTGGATGACTTCTAATCCAAATTATTGACTAAAGCAGAAACTTTTGTTGAATGATTTCATAGGATATTTGTGTTGCTATAATCGTTTTTTGGTTGTCCTTTTGCCCTATTCACACACTTAGGCAATCCTTGGATTGGATTTGTTATAAGACTCCTCTGCATTTGTTGTTCATTGTTTCCTCATTTGTTGTTCATCACTCCTCTGTAATTTGGTTTGTGTCGTTGTGCCGGTGCCAGACTTATTGCCCATGAAGAGCTGCCGAATGCAATCTGCCGCGATCGCAAAACAGCGCTCGCTGAATAAACCAACACGGCAGAGGCGCATAATGGACACCGGTTAATGATGCTGTCAATGATGCACAATGACGCATATCATTATGCGGTAAACATGATGAATGATGCTGAATTTTTAACATAATTTCTAATAATGCGCGAGATAAGCAAGATCATTCGACAATCAGGTTGAGGACAAGAGATGTAAGTGCTGCCCTGCCCTGATTTACATTAAAAATGTTGATATTTTATACAACAAAAGGTTACTGAAAATTATTATACACCGAAAAATAAAGTGGTATTACACAATTCTGATGCGTCAAATAATTTATTTATATCTCTTTCCGTAAAGAAAATTTCTACGGGAGTAATTAACTTGTGATTACTGAGATATTCGGATTCAAATGTTCCGGTAATTATCTGAATATTTAAAGTCTTGAGCACATAATATACACAACTCACAACTTTTATAGACTCAGTTATTTGATTTTCAAATACTCAAATTAATCGAATAATCAAATTTTTGATTATTCAACGTTATCTGAATTGTGCTGAATTTTTAACATTTGTGTTTTTCAACTTCCAGTTTATAATTATAATTAATTATAATTAATTAATTATATTTTTAATTATAACAAATTAAATTTCTTTGTTATTTATAGAAGAATTTAATTTTTTATAATTATAATTAATTACAATTTATTAATTATATTTATAATTATAATTAATTAAATTTCCTTATTATTTTGTGCTACATCGTATATATATTTTGAAAAAATAATTATAATTATAATAAATTAAATTTCTTTTATTTTCGGATACATCGTATATCATAAACATTGATTTTTAATTTTTAATTTTACATTTATATAAATATAAATTTTATAAAATCTTATATAATTATTTATTATTTATCTTTATTTTTAATTTATTTAGTATAACATACGTAGACTCAGTTAGCTGATCTGATATTATTCTAATTTGTTTATCATATAAATTTAACAAATTTCATTATGGTATTGTCTTAATAAAGTAAACACAGACAATTCTAATGATTACCGTTTTATTGTTTTTACGACTCATAAATCGTCCATACGTTCAACTGCTTTCTGTAGAGGTAACTCTAGATAGATAACTACATATAGATATCTTCAGCTGACTGCATAGAAATAACTAATGGCATTATTACTTCAATAACAGAGGGCTGCGACACTGCAATTTACATATTTGGCATTCTTTACTCAACTGTTTCTAAACACAGTATCCAGTGTGCAATTACCATATTACCATTAGGGAAATTATTAATAAAAATTAAATATTTTTAATTTTAATAAAAAATAGTTTATTTTGTAGAGTATTCCATATTCCGACGTTTTTTATTTAACATATTTTCTCTTTATTTTTTGTAAGCACATTTTCAATGATTCTGTCATTAATCTGTATGGCGATTTATAAGAGCACATCGAACGTATCATTGGCCATTAAATTGCTTTATTGTTAATAGGTGTCTCCAATTGCCATTAAATTGTAATTAAGTCCAACAGACATTATTATTTATTATACAATTTTGATTAAATATTTCGGTGACACGTGAATGCACCATTATCAAGAATTATTTAATTGTATAGTTTTATACCTCAGTTCTTTTTATAAGAACTTTGAAATATAAAACTATACAATTGAATAATCCTTGATAATGGAGCATTCACGTGTCACCGAAATATTGGATCAAAATTATATAATTAATGTCTATTCGCCTTTTTACAATCTAAATAGTTTTAGTTGATTATTTTTATTTGTTAGACGTTAACTGTAATGAAAACGAGCAATCCTAATAGATTGTTTGTTTCTTTCTCATTTGACGCCCACTACAATGAAATATAAAAAATCCACTAAAGTATTTGATTTCAATTGATTATTCCTCCAATAATAGTATAGTGATTGCGCTTTAAAATGTATGCTTAAACACCACCACAGTTGTATAAATAAATGAAAGGTATGTGACTTGCAATTTCGCAGTCCTCGGTAATTGCAAAAATAATGTCGCTAGATGGCCATCTAGGAACTCCTTATACAGCCAGCACGTGGGAGTATCTTTTTACTGATAAGTGATGATAACGACAAAATGACGCTCAACAGGATTGCTTGTTACTACAGCCCTTTGAATTATTATAGTCCCCTCCTTGCATTATTATAGTCCCCTCTTTGCATTATTATAGTCCCCCTCCTTGCATTATTATAGTCCCTTCTTTGCATTATTAAAGTCACATCCTTACATTATTATATTATCCTCCTTTTTAATTAACACGAACAGGAAAATACAGACCTGCATGCTTTTTTACAACCTTCGTCGGGAAGCTTAACCCGGAATGCGCCTAGCCCCCAATGGGGCGTTTCGACCTTAGTCTACTCATCACTACAGGGTGGTCTCATCAGTGTGGCCCTATAGCTACACAGTTTCGACAATACTAACTCCTCAGTAAATCTCTGAATGGAAGTCACTAAGCGCACGCTTCTCCACCGGTTACCAGCCTTACATCTGGTAGGGTTTGCTAAAGCAGTGTATCACTGTCACTAGACCGTTGTTATCAAGCATCTTTGATGCAATCTCAATGGTACATATGCCGAATCCTTTGAAGGATCCAACTAGTGATGTACGCTGCCGGTCATCTCTGACGTCTAATAGTGACGAATAGTATGCTGATAGTTGAGTGTAATCCAGTTAATTACCGACAGCAGCTTTATAAATAAACTAATATAATTCTTATCTGTAAGATAGGAATTAAATTAATCATTAATAAATTAATGAAATTTATAAAATCATAAAGTTTATGAAATACACAAGTGCTGTAAAATTACAAGCTAAATTAGGTAGGTAACACTTAAAGATAAATTTTATAACTTAGACGTTACAATTTTTGTGAGCTTTTCCCAAATGACAACATTGAACTTATCATAACTTAACAGCAATTATATTAATTTTAAGTTAATGATTGAATTAATTCAAATTCTTTTCGAAATGAAGAGCAATTTTGTATTTTACACTAAAAGCATTGTTGGAACTTCCATTAAAATCTTAAAATTCTTAACAAAATGGCTAAACGTACTTTATAGATTGTAACTTACATTTAAAAATGTATTGGTGTAAGATAAGTTGAAAGATGTTTAAAATTGTGTAGTTTTGCAACTGAATGTTAAAAAATAAATTTAAATATTTATGATTTGATAATTATTTCTGATCTAATGTAATATAAAAATTTATTTAAATGTACATATTAGAAATTATATTTACATTTCAGATAAAATGTAATTGGTGAGTTTAGCGTATCGCAGCAATGACCTGGAAGAATTGTACAATTACTATTTCAGTAATTGTACAGAATTGTACAGTAATTGATTTCAGTTTTATGATTTTGAATTTCTAAACATAAATTTGGAGAGGATGTTATCAACTGTCTATCCAACGTAATTTAATTCATATTGTGTGACTGTAAAATAACCAATTTAAACGAATTCCAAAGATGCCATTATGATTTTTATGTATTATAAGAACAACTATTATTTGTAATTTTTGTTTTTTGAAAAATGTGTGTAATCATGGATAAGAACAATGGATTAGAAACATGAATTTATATATATATATATTTATATATATGTATGTATATAAATAGTGTTTTAGACCTGATTTTTTTCAAAGCTCTTAGATAAAATGTAATTGGTGAGTTTAGCGTATCGCAGCAATGACCTGGAAGAATTGTACAATTACTAACTATAAAATTAAATTATTTATGTAAAGGAGGCAAGTTTTATCAGCGGCTATTTCCTTATTTACAAAAATTTAAGCGAACTAAAGAGATTTAAGTTATTTAAAAAATCAAAAGTTTCTTTTTATTTAAGAGAATTCTAGAACGCAACAACGCGGTAACGCTAGTTGCGTTGTGGGCACGGTTGAGGTGACGAGCGATAGACAAGACTTTGGCACAATTTATTATTTGTAACTTTTGGTTGTTTTTTTTTTGAAAAAGAGAATTCCTATTTACAACTCTCTTATTTAATCATAAAAGAAATTTTTTAACTTTACCGCAAAATATATTCTTAAATTGTCCAACTACCACCAAATAAGCGTTGAAATTTTATTTCACGAAGATCAACGAAGATCAAAACCAAGCAGCAACCAATAAGTTTGATAATACGGCCATTGAAATATATATTTAATTCTTGGAGCAAACATAGGTCAATAGAATTATTAAGGCCAAGTACATTAGTCAATTTTCTTTTACAAAGTTAGTTACACTAAGGAAATCGTTTTTAAATTACAAGTTAACATTTTACGTATTTTAACACATAATTCTTAACGGAATTAGCTTGGGATTATATCACTCTTACTACTCTTTATCGCTTCAATGACGTTTCCTAAAATTGCCAATTTTTCAGCGATATTTTTATTTTTACGTTCTTCCGTCAAAGTGCGTTCACTAATTGTCTTTGTTAAAGTGTCGAACAATTCGCACTGCTTTTTCGTTTTGTTCATTTTAGCTTCAACTGTCTGAATTCGCTTATTACACTCTACCAATTCAGTGTTCAAACGTTTTTCCATGTTTCTTACGTACGGAAGGAATGTATGTTCATATTCGGTACGTTTATCATGTAGATTTGACTCAAGCTGTTTCATATTTATCAACCTGTTATGAATATACTCTTTTTTCTGTTCTAGCTCTAACTGGAGTCGATGGATCTGTACTTCCATATCTTCTGTCTCTTCTTTTCTTTTTAACACATCAAACTCATTATATTTATCTTTTACGGCCTTTTGACAGGCCAATTCTTTCCTTAATTTGTTTTGCTTAAACTCCTCCATCTTTTTTAAGTCATTCAATGTTAACTTATGTTCGCATAACTTAGTTTTCATGTGCATTATCTGCGATTGTAAGATAATGCGAGCCTTATTTACCTCTTGCTGGTAGGCGATCAAACCTTCTTTTGACTTAAGATCCGATCCTTGTAATATATCACCTAGTTCTATCTTTGGAGGATCAGAGAATTTTTGCTTGAAGCAATTTTTATTGCCCTCATCATTACTACAGTTGTCGAAGACAGCGGTAGTCATTGTTGCAACTTTTACGGTCATCATTAATTTGTCTATGTGATGGCTGGAAGAAACAAACGCTTTCTTTAATCGAGATATTTTCAATTCATTATTTCTCATTTCCTCTAGTAAAGACTTTCTTCTATCGCTCAATATATGGCATGTTGACATCAAGTGTTCCTTGCGCAAATGTAATGGTTCACACTCATTTTTCAATTGCTGATAACTTCGATATTCTAATTCTTTGGAGACCAACATTTGCTCTATTTTTTGTTTATTATCCCTTGTCAGTTCAAGTTTTTTCAACCAATCTTTAAGAACGCTTTCAGAATATTCAACATATTGCGTAAGTTCTTTTTTCGAAACAAATTTCGAATACAATGTTAAAATCGAACTATCCAATTCCTTGAACGCTAATATTTCCTTGTCACCTTTATCTAAAGTATTTAATCGTTTCGCGAGTAAATCACGGGTACATCTATATTCTTTCAGATCTTTCTCAATTAAAAAATCTTTATCTTGAAAAGCATTGTCCATAAGTTCTCCAATTGGTAATTTTCGCTTAATACGAGTTACATACCCAGCTTTTAGCAATTCTAAATGTTTAATTATTTCATATTTAATTTTACCAGAATTTATGGAGCGACGGGGATTGGAATCTAATCTGAGCTTTTTCGAGGATGCATATAAATGCTTCATTGGTGTTGCTGTATATGTTTTAGGTACGTTCTTCCGTGATACGGGTGTCTTTAATTGCATACCTGGCGTTTGTACAACTGTTGCTTGCATCTCGCATGCATTCGTTATAAAATCTAACACATCACGACTACTTATAATTTTTCCAAGATTCGATAACCAATAAAGAACGTGCAGCAACAAATTCCAAGAATATACAGACGTCACTGATTGTAGTATGCTTGGGTTTAATTTATACGGATATTTCAGGTGTTCGAGAATGTTCAAAATAATTAGATTTGCTGGTATTTTTGATTTGGCTTTAGACTTTATGTTTATTGATACACCTTTACTTGATTCGGTGCTTTTAGTTTGAATTGAATGTTTACTGTTAGGATCAATACCTTGGAATATTACTTCAAATATATTAAAGAACTCCTTTTGACCTGGAGGGCGGGCAATCATCTTACTCGATATCTGATCAGTGGACAGACTGTTATAATGATTTACTATAGTCGATATCATCATTTGAACATATGTTGAAGAAAAATTCGATGCAATCAGTGTTCGTCGTGTGTCGTCAAAGGGTGTGATGTATAGCGGTGAATCATTGTTATTTTTAATGCTATCATTAGATTCCTCTATTAGCCTATGAGGATATCTATCTGGCTTTCGAACTGTGTTCGTTCCAATCACGGTTCTACGTCCTGGTCTTATATCGGATTCGTAGCTTCTTGATCGACCATGCTTACGCACTGTTAGGCAATTGTTATTAAAATTACTACCTGTATGCCTAGCATTTCCTCCAGTTGATACATGTCTTAATCGACGAGCTTTACTGTTACTTAAATCTGAAGATTTACTTCGATGATTCTGCCACATCTTAATCACAAAATCAAGTTTTATTCTTAAAAGGTAAAAAAGGCATATACGAAAAGGTATTATGAAATACACAAGTGCTGCTCTGGAACAGCGTACTTTCGCCCCAGAGCAGCGAAAACACGCTGCTCTAGATTCCTTATGGAATCCCGTGAGAAATTCAGTGCCCTCGTAATCAACGGATACGCATTTGTGCCTTATATAAAGAATAACTAGAAGGTCCACACACGTAGCAAACCAGTAAAAACGCTTCTGCACCTGAGCTTCGTATAGCATCGTGAGGAATTGCTGGTGTCTTTATAGTTATCACAAAAGCAGTCGAAACGCACCCTAACCACTTCATCCGACTGACGATGACTGCTGGGTGGTTAGGGGCATCTCGGAGTGATACATTAGACTGATGGAGCTGATGATCGAAGTCAAGTAATTTAGCAGCAAATATGGATTAAAAATCAATCGTAAATAGTTTTGGCTCCTGAACCACTGTTTCAAGCGATTTTTCGCATTAACAAATATAATATAGTAATGCACTGATGTGCTGAGTAGACAACCGTTTAGAATTTTTTTGAAATACGGCATTTATACAAAATTCTGTTGTTTGTTAGACTGGACTTTCAGTCACCATGCTACTTCTAGACGACCAATGAGTACCCGGCAACACTAATCAGTAAAATGAAGTACTCACTGGTCGCTTCGGTTGCTTGTGTGACATTGTGAATAAAGGCGTTTCTGACACTTTGCTTAATTGTATGAGGCTTACGCTCTTTACCAGATAGAATTGCTGTGCGGACCATCCTTAAACACTAGTCAGAGGTTGTTGCTGAATTGTCGCTGCACTCGTTGGATCCTTAATGGATACGGCATGTATAATAGTAGTGGACGGATGTGCTGAGTAGACAACGGTCCATGATTTCTTTCGAAATACGGTACTTATACTAAACGGTGTTGCTTGTTAGACTGGACTTTGATTCACGACTTTCAGTCACTATGTCACTTCTAGACGACCAATGAGTACCTGGCAACACTCAAAAGTAGAATGAAGTACTCAATGGTCGTTTCGGTTGCCTGTGTGACATTGTGAATAAAGGCGTTTCCGACACTTTGCTTAATTGTCTGAGGCTTTTGCTCTTTACTAGATCGAATTGCTGTGCGGACCATCATCCTAGAAGTTTTTGAGTGACATGTCTAGAAGTGACATGGTGACTGAAAGTCGTGAATCAAAGTCCAGTCTAACAAGCAACACCATTTTGTATAAATGCCGTATTTCGAAAGAAATCCTGGACCGTTGTCTACTCAGCACATCCGTGCACTACTTTACACGTGCCGTATCCATTAAGGATCCAACGAGTGCAGCGGCAATTCCGCAACAATTTCTGCCTAGTGTTTAAGGATGGTCCGCACTGCAATTCGATCTGGCACTGAGTGTAAGCCTCGGACAATTAAGCAAAGTGTCAGAAACGCCTTTATTCACAATGTCACATAGGCAACCGAAAGGACCAGTGAGTACTTCATTCTACTGATGAGTGTTGATGTATACTCACTGGTCGTTTAGAAGTGACATGGTGACTGAAAGTCGTGAATCAAAGTTCAGTCTAACAAGCTATATATAATGTGATATACGGAGACCGTTGTCCAGGATCCATTAGAATGAATACAGTATAATATATAATTATAATGTAATAATAAAGGTTTTATTAAAAAAATAATACATAACGACATAAATAATGACAACAAAATAGTTATAATGTTAATGCCAGATAAATGAACTGCATCTTGAACTTGACATGACAGTCTCCAACACTATACACAAAGAGACCCCAAATCCAAAGGGATCTGAGCCCTCCAACCGATCCAGCACGCCGCTTTCCGACTAAACCACCCGGGGTCTTTCACCCCCCCCCGAAGAGTCCAGTCGGCGCGAACTATGAAGGGTAAGCGGGAGATGAGGAGCTTAAGAAACCTTAGTATTTGCTCTGGGGGACGTCCTCTAGAGAAGAAGACTAATCCCGAGATAGCCCAAGTACCCCAAAGGCGCATTTGAGTTTTCCCATTCAACGACAGATGTTGGGCAATTATAATGTGATACTAGTATCACATTATAATTATATATATGAAACCGCCTTTTAAAGGAAAAATTGATGTGCTGCTTTAATTTTCTGTCGGTTACTTCAAAGGTGGTTATAGTTCAAATTCCTGTTGTATCTCGGAGCTTATTCATCATTGTATTCTTTTGATACTGCCTAGCGGTATATTATAGTTGTAATTATAAAAAATTATATTAATGTAAATATTAAATTAATATGTAATTGAAAAATTCTTTAAATTAAAATCGAATATGAATTTAAAAATATTTAATATATATCTTCAATTTTAAAGTATTTTAAAAATTATGAATTTCAAAATTAATAATGAAAATGAAATACCCATAATGTTCCTTAATTATCTAGCATTTTAGTAAAGTTTTAGGGTAAAAAATCTAACTTTTCAAATATAATACTAATTTATTAATCTCATGTTATTTAAGTTATTTAAGTCATTCATTTCCTCGAATTTATAGGTACAAAGGAAAATCAAAGACCAAAGAATTATTTAATATTTCAATGGCAACTGTCATCATCAGGAAAATAAAAAATTTTACAGTTTTGTACATTTAAAGAATATGAATAAGTATTTATATGCTGTGCTCCGCTACGAAATGGATAAAAAAGTAAGCTAAATAACAAAAGAAAGCGATCAAACAGTTAATCATCGCATAATGAAGCAAAACAAAACATTAACATTATTAGCCATAGGAACAAAAACAAAAATAAAACAGTAAAACATAAAATTATAGCAATTAGATATCGTTATTATTACAATAAAATTAACTATACAATTCAAACAAAATCTAGAATGCAAACGGACTAAACAAAAAATAAAGATCTCGGATATTACTATGAATAGTCAAAAACAGATACATTAATTATATTTTAACTTAAGATTATAGTCAGGTTTATTATTAGCCATTGGGTTAGACTCACAAGCCATAAAAAGGCTTATTCTATTATACGTGATAAATAATTGCTTTCGTAAGACAATGCAGTAGCGTTCTGAAAATCAACCATGTGATTAAGTGATGTGAAATGCTGAGCAATGGTATTATAAACAGTTCCATTTTGTAGGACGTGTTGTTTGATTCTTTTAGATAAACATTACCCAGTTTGGTCAATATAAACAAAGTCACGATTCGAGCAAGGTATTTTATAAACTATTGACTTTCTACTAGATAAGGGTTTAGGCAATTTTCTTTTATAAATGCAAACTTTATTCGTATTGATATCATCGCATTCTTAGAAATAAAATTGGATAAACGAGAATTCCATCTGTTATTTATGTAAGGAATTCACCCTGTAATAATTCACCATTTTCTGAGGACCAACTATGCGGCTTCTCAGTATCGCTAAACTATAAAGGACTTTTTTAATTGCCCATCTGGAAAAACCACTCCCTCAAACTATGCGTAATAACATTTTTCCTATCAGCATAAAAATCATCGGAGGAACATATAAGTCTACCGTGTCGAAAGTGTGAAGCAGCCACCGATATCAACCACTTTACAAGAATTCTAGACGATTAAGACACGATATCCGATACCCGTCTTTTGATAGACAGTATTCTTAAGTAATGACATTGGATCACAACCAACTAAGGCGTGCAAGAATGACAATCATCTATCGTTTTCAATAGAGATACACCATTGAATACGGGCATCCTTAGAGTTGAGAATATCCGAGAGAGCACAAGTAAAAAAAGTTCTTTCCCTGATGATGATGGTAGTTGCCGTTGAAGTATTGAATAATCCTATGGTCTTTGATTTTCCGTTGTTCCTATAAATTAACATATTTTTATAATTAACTTAATTTTTGATGTTTTTGCAATGGAGGCAGAAACAGCGAACTAATGTAGCATAATGTATCCGACACACACCATTACTAGAGTACTTTTACTAACTAAAATTATTTTTAAGAAAAATATATATTTTAATTTAAATGATAAGGAATGTTCAGTACTGAGAATTTTATGAGATCAATGGTACCTTTATTAGCATACATTTAACAACATACGACCATTAGCTCAAATAGCTGGCTCACAATAAGTTCGTAAATAAGTTAATTAGTTATTAAAATAATGAAATGCAACACGAAACATTGCTTGATCCATTCATAGTCTTCTTTTAAAAGTACTAAGTGAACTGCATCCAACGTTGTCTGCTTCAAGGTTGTTCCAAAGCTCAACAATTCTTCGATCAAATTGCATCGTGCCAAATTTCTGTACCCTGTTCCTTCGAATAGTTAAAGAATGACCGCTAAGAAGATTTGAACCACGTAATTGGACCTACTCCGAAAAGGGTGATGAGGACGTTGAAATAAATGCCCAACAAGGCACATATTCATGTACCGACGGGTCCATGTTACGGTATCAAGTCCTAGTGATCTCAGTATGTCTTCATAAAGCAGCGACGCCAACGTTGATGCTAGTTTTGTTGCCCTGCGAAGTACCTATTCTGATTTCTTATGTTCATGCACACTACTTAGGTATACAACCGGAGCTGCATATAAAAGTATATTCAATACATGTGCTAAAATCAGAGGACGAAGAGCAGTCGGATTAACGCGAACAAACGCGCGTTGAATAATACCTATCATTTTATTGGAGTTGGCACAAACTTGATCAGTGTGATTTTTGGTTGATAAATTAGAGGTAACCCATACTCCTAAATCTTTGTAACTATCGACACTTTCCACAATACAGCCCTTATATTTGTAACAAACAGATGTTAGTTGCTCGCGAGCGTTACTAATAATACGCATGTGTTGCATTTCGAAACATTTATCACAAGCTTGTTAGACGCCACCCGCAACTCCACATTATCTATGTCAGTTTGCAAACTATCAATACCCTAACATTAATGAATGGGCCGCAATATTTTTAAGTCGTTTGAGGTACTCCAATATGATATTCTCTAGACACAGACAATGACCAACCGACAAGTACTCGAAAGCAACGTTCGAGTGTTTATATGGGATTGTTAACAAACAATAAAAATTAAAAAAATTCAGCAGTGTTTCGCTGATTTGCTAAAAATATAAAAAAAACGAAAAAAAAGCACAACGATCACGCAAATTTTGTGTCGGAGCCATCAAAGGCTTTTTGTTCCTGCTCAGATTATCATGCTGAATGTAACGTAAGTGATCCTAACTCTTCGATTATATCTATGCGGTCTAAGGTTAGTGATGATCTATTTTCTTCAAATGATGAAGAGGTACCTCCCCCATCCCGAAAATGAATAAGCTTGTGACTATTAAAGTTATTAAACCTATTGAAAAGGAAAGATTATATAACACTTTCCTCCGAGGTTTTGTAGATAATTACAGAAATCAAATACTTTTTAAGAAGGTAAAAAATATATGCCAGTGAATTGAAGATATTTTTTATCTCAGCTGACATCTTGAATGCTTACATAGATTATTTCAACAAACTTCACTCGGATCAAAGAGATTTTATTTGCAAACCGATAAATGCCTTCCTTAAAATTAATAACTTGCCCGTCTCATTGGATGAGGATGATAAAAAAGCTTTGACGACTCAATTTGGGATTTTCAATCTGCGCCAAATCCTGGGTAGGGATGGCAGCCCTATCCAGGTAGGGTTCTGTTCCGCACCCAATGATCGTGCGCAGCTGTTGTCCAAAGCCGGTTCAAACCCTTTTATGGGATTCAATCTGAATTTTACTATCGTTGATATTGACGAGTACACATACCACCACTGCAGCCGATGTCACAAATGGGGACACTGGGCATCTAGCTGCAGTAGGACGGCCACATGTGGGATGTGTGGCTCTTCGTCCTGCCTGGCGATTAATTCTACCGACTCCTGCAAGGCCCCTCCGTCCTGCACTAACTGTGGGGGAGCCATCCAGCCTCACGCAGGGCCTGCCCTACGTTCAAAGCCTACAAAAAAGCTTTTATTAAGCCTTTAAAGTACAAATCGGCTGCTTCATTTTCTACTGTTTCAGTTGCTCAGAAAATGAGTGATTCAGAAATATCACTTATAGTAGACAATAAAATTGATTCCTCGCATAAGAGGCTTGAGAGCTTTATACTTATGGCAATCGGGGCTATAAATCCGAATCCAGTATTACCGGCCTCAACAGTTACACCAGCTTCGAAAAAAGAGAGGGCTCGGCCCATCTAGTCCTACAATCAAGATTGGAAAACTACTGAAGGCTAAGATGGGAAATGAAGATATTGTCGTGGGGCAAGTACCTACCATGGACGGAGCTATTGCTAGGAAGGGCGACCGTCCTGCAACTAGCTATGTCTAGGTTGGCAATCCCCCTATCCAACTAATCCATCACAATGCAGAGTACTCGTGAGCCTTTTTCACTGATTATCTTTCAGTGGAATTCGGAGGTGTTTCTGCTCTGAGACTTCTACCCGGTACAGACGCAGATGTTATAGTCCTTCAGGAGACGCGGTCTATCGTCTCCCACAGGACATTACTCGATTTATCCCAAAGCAAATATGTTCCCACTATACTCCGTACATAACCCAACCTCACTACTCTTCATCTCAAGGATTCTTGACCTTAGTTAAATGCTCATTAAGGTCCTCCCTCTTATTAAATTACTCGTGTCCAGTCATGTCTTGTCTAGTAGTTTCACTCTGTAAAAACGGTAAACGCTTCAGTCTAGCCAATGTCTACATCCGTCCAGGGGAGATTCACAAGAACCGTGACCTTCTGGATAGTATTATTGACAGCGGCTATGACATGATACTTAAGGACTTCAACGACAGAACTGGTGGTTGGATCAACTCAGCACTTCACAGAGCTAAAAACGGTTATCTTATTCACAAACCACCTTCCCCTACCTTTCATTGCACATCAACAAATTCAATCCTCGACATTTTACTGCTTCACTCGAGGTAGTTGCTTAAATTCCTCTGTACGGAGCAGTCGCGCCAACAACTTTCCACTTCTCATGACCTGCTTTGTTGGAGAATTGAGGAGGATACGTTGCTTCGAAGGAGTTTTCCCTTTGATCCAATCAGAGTGGCCCTCTTTCAGGAGATTAGCACTCTTTGCAATATCCTCCATTTTGCAGCATCAACAACTCCCCATCTTCACGAGTCGAGTAAAATATCTGGGCTTCACCGTTACGGTGAACTGGTCGGCGAAAGCTGACCTGGATAAACTTAAACGTATCATAAAGAAAGCTAGATGAGCTCTGAAACGGGCCCAGCATCTGTCATTGAATAAGATAACCCAAGTGCGCATCTGGGGTACTTGGGCTATCTCGGGATTAATCTTCTTCTCACGAAGACGTCCCTAGAACAAAGACTAAGGATTCTCAAGCTCCTCATCTCGAGATTACCGAGCATAGTCCGCCTTGACTTGAATCTTAGATGTGTGAGAGACCTCCGATGGTTCAGTCAGAGGGCGGTGCGCTGGTGCGGCCGATGGGCTCAGATCTGTCTGGACCTGAGGCCGTAAAGATAAGTTGAAGATTTCAAAGTACACGTCGTGAACGGCTTATATTTAAAGTTGTCTTTTGCATGTTTTCGTTTCTTAAAGATTTTATCGGTTATATAGTTATTAATTAAACCCTTATTTATTTATATAAAAAAATGCAGCGTACAAAAGTGACTGTCAGACGTTTAATGTAAAGCGAATTATAGCAATTTAGCGTAGAAGAAATGGCAAATTAAAAAAAAGAATAGTCCGTTTCAAAAATCAATGATCCTAACGTCAGTAATGTTTTTGTTGATGCAGGGGATGGGGAGTTACTCCCCCCCAATCCCTAAACTTGCCAATCTGAGCGTAATAAAACTAATTAAGCCCCTAGAGAGGCACTTTATATATAATGTTTTTATGAGAAAATTTGTTTCAAATCTAAAAAACAGAATCATATTTAACTCAGTACGATATCATAAAACAGACATCCAAAATCTCTTTTGCTACACAATATATCCTTGACGATTACGCTAGATTTTTTGATTCTAATTTAAAAGAATTCGGTTTGTTTGAACGAAAGCCTATTCTGGCTTCACTGAAAATTACTAACCTACCGGCACATTTGGACGAATCTGACATTGTATCGCTGAAAAGTATTTACAAAATATCCAATTTTCGCCCTTTGATGGGGAAATTGGTTTTCCCATTTCCGTTGGATTCTGCTCAGCGCCGCTAAGGTATCCAAAAACCCTGTCCCACTCTGCATGCAACTTACTTATGGGATTTAATTTAAACTTCAAAATTGTAAGCAGGAAGAAGTTTACTTATTCCTACTGTAGCCGGTGCCATAAATGGGGGCACTGGGTTTATAGCTGCACACTACCGGCTACATGTGGGGTATGTAGCTCCTCTTCTTGCCTGGCTGTTGCCAATGGCGTAAAATGTACGGCCCCCATCCTGCTCTAACTGTGAAGGGGGAGCCATCCAACCTGGAGTAGGAGATGTTGCGCCTTTAAGACATACTCCAATAAGTTTGTCTCTGCTGATTCGAGAAAACCCATTTCCTTTTCAGATGCCGCTGCCACGGCTTCTTCGATCGCCGGTCTCATAATGTCTGACGAAGAATTATTTCGCGCAATGGATATTAGGGCAGCAGCTTTCCGTAAACAAACTGAAAAGCTCGTGATGTCCTCAGTCTCAGCGCTACTTAAATTACCCACAGTTCCGGTGAATTCTGTGATTCCAGTTTCTAAAAAAGGAGGGCCTCGGCCGACTCCGTCCCACTTTAAAGATTGGAAAGTTGCTAAAGGATTTACGGGGAAATGAAAACGCTGCCCATGGGCAAGTACCTTCCCTGGACGGAGCTATTGCTAGGAAGGGCGACCGTCCTGCACCTAGCTATGTCTAGGTTGGCAATCCCCCTATCCAACTAATCCATCACAATGCAGAGTACTCGTGAGCCTTTTTCACTGATTATCTTTCAGTAAAATTCGGGAGATGCTTCTGCCCTTAGACTTCTACCCGGTACAGACGCAGATGTTATAGTCCTTCAGGAGACACGGTCTATCGTCTCCCCCAGGACATTACTCGATTTATCATAAAGCAAATCTGTTCCCACTAAACTCCGTACATAACCCCACCTCACTCCTCTTCTTCTCAAGGACTCTTGACCTTAGTTAAGTGCTCGTGAAGATCCTACCTCCTACTAAACTATTCATATCCAGCCATGTCTTGTTTAGTAGTTTTACTCAGTAAGAACGGTAAACGCCTCAGTCTAGCCAATGTCTACATCCGTCCAGGGGAAATTCACAAGAACCGTGACCTGGATAGTATTATTGACAGCGGCTATGACATGATACTTAAGGACTTCAACGACAGAACTGGTGGTTGGATCAACGCAGCACTTCACAGAGCTAAAAACGATTATCTTATTCACAAACCCCCGTCACATACCTTTCATTGCACATCAACAAATTCTATCCTCGATATTTTACTGCTTCAATCGATGTGGTTGCTTAAACCCCTCTGTACGGAGCAGTCTCGCCAACAACTGTCCACTTCTAATGACCTGCTTCGTTGGAGAATTGAGGAGGATACGCTGCTTCGAAGGAGGTTTCACTTTGATCCAATCCGAGTGGCCCTCTTTCAGGCGGCTATCCGACTCTTTCCCCGAATAGGAAATGAGTCTGACTTAATTTAATACCTACCTATTTTCACAAGCTACCGCGATTTTATCGACTACCTATAAAGGTCGTATATACAATCCCACTCCGACGAAACTCAAGATCCTAGCGAAACTGCTTAACCTCCATAATCTCTCTGTCTTCGCCAGACAGGCTCTCTTGAACGAATACTGGAGCACTAGATATAGTTTCCAGTTGAGTATAAATAGAACGAATATTGCTCGCCTTAATCCTTCTCGGTCTTCTCTTTGAAGATTTTCAAGAAGGAGAAGTTTGTTTGCTGGAAGGATAGAGCATTGGGTTGGATAGGGAATATAGGCCTTGTTAAAGTTTCGGAGAAGTCACTAGCCCTACACAGCTATAGAGCCACTCAATCACCTCGACCATTCCCGCCTTGGTGTAACTTCAAAAGTAGGGATATATCTGTTACGGATATCCTTAACTCCTTGGGTCTACTCACGGGCACCTCCAAATCCGTCGCTCCACTTTCTTCTCGGGTCTGTCAGCTTTTGATAGTTGATCAGAGAAGAGGTGTGGCCGTCACAATGCTTTTAGCCTCCCCATCCGACATATCAGGCGTCAATATTAGTAAGAGAGTTATTATACCTAAGAAAAAATGCTGATCATGCCCTAAAGATCTGCGACCCATTTCGATTCAAAATGCCCTCGTATTGATTTACGAAAAAGCGCTTGCGCGTAAAATCCGCGATCATTTAAGTAGGCGTAATTTGATCCCTCCAGGTTTCAATTGGTTCGTCAGAGGTCGCTCGGTTCACTCAGTAGTTGGTGAGGTGAAGCAGTTTTGTCTTGATAATAGCCATCGTCTAGTTGTGGCTGGTTTCCTTGACTTTTCCGCTGCATTTAACCTCATCTTTATTCCTTTTGTGATCTCTTTTCTCAGGTCCATTCGGTTGCCTGCGAGAATTGTGAACAGGATGGAGATCCTGCTGTATACCAAGCGATTTTTCTATGAAGACGACCTTGATGCGCGTCAGTTCTATCCTATTACGGCTGTACCTCAAGGATTTTCATTTTCTCTTATCTTATATCTTGCTGCCTCCATTAATCTATTCAAAATATTTAAATGCGAACAACGTCTTGTGGTGTACGCTGATGACACTACAGCCCTGTTCACTGGACACATGTGTAAATACGTAGTCTCTGACATCAGCCGTTTATTTTTAAGATAAAAAGATTAGCTACCCATTTCCAACCTGTTTTTAAACTCAGCCAATTCACAGGCGGTTGCCTTTCATGGCACCCCTTCAACAATGCAGAAACTTTAGAGATTAGCACTCTCTGCGCTCTCCCCCACATTTGCCTCTTAACCACTTTCCACCTTCACAAGTCGAGTAAAATACCTAAGTGCACCATTACGGTGAACTGGTCGGCGAAAGTTGACCTGGATAGACTCAAACGTATCCTGAATAAAGCTAGGTGAGTCTTGAAACGGCCCCAGCATCTGTCATTTAAAGGGAAAACCCAGATGTACCTTTGGGGCACTTGGGCTATCTCGAGATTAGTCTTCTTTTCGAGAGGACGTCCCCCAGAGCAAAGGCTAATGTTTCTTAAGCTCCTCGTCTCTTGTTTACCATGCATAGTACGCGCTGATTGGATTCTTCGGGCGGTGAAAGACCCGGGGTGGTTCAGTCGGAAAGCGGCGTGTTGGATCGGTTGGGGGCTCAGATCCCCCTGGATCTGTTGCCGTAGTTTAGAAGTTGAAGACGGAAATAAATGGCTGATTGAATTGGCTAGCTATGTTTTTGGTGACTGTTTTTCTGTTTTGCATGTTTCTCCTCGATTTTTTGTATTTAAGAAATTCTTTATCTATTTATTTATTTAACAAACAATGTCAGAAGGAAATATTTAACAAAAATATATATTAGATATATCAAAATATCTGTCATAGGGATCGTTCACCTCGCTCCATGTTTATAATCAAGAAAATCCCGTCATACGTGCGTAACAAAGATTTAAACCTAGAAACTGATCAAAAATAGTTTATTTTTATCTGCCTGATTAAAATAAATTTTAATCGAGCAGATTAAAATCGATTGTTAGTAGACGCGGTTCAATTGATATCTATCCGCCCTATATTTTCATAAAAAGGATATATTCATAAATATCCTTAATAACACAAAAATAACAATCATATTTCCATTCAAAATAATATGAAAAAATTAAAAACCAAAGAAAAGAAGAAAAATGTTTATTTAATATTTCGCTAACCTTTGCTAGCATCTTCAGAAAATTACAAAAGTAATTTTCTGATGATGCTAACAGTAGCTAGCGAAATATCAAATAAAATGTCTCCCTTTTTTGGTCCAGCTATAATAATTCTTTAATAATTAAAACTTTAAAAGTTATAATAAATGAAGTATTAACTTTATAAAGTCCTTAAGAAAGTTTGAGATCTAAAGTAAATACAATCTAAAGTAAATACAATTATTCCGCGTCAGCTATGGAATTATCGCACGACTGCAGCACACTCAAGGCGAATGGCTGTAGCCATTTGCAAGAAAATGCGAACGTAGCGGATACGAGCAGATGCCCAATATGCATGAAGATAAATCGGCGTAAGGTCCTGATAGAATGTGATACATGTTCTACGTAGCACCACTTATCTTGTGTTGGCCTGACCAAGAAGCAAGCTGCAATAATTCCCAAGTGGGTTTGCCGCGCATGTTTGGCTCAAAATGAACAGTGCGTTGAGCCTGAGCATACAATTGGAGCTTCAACACCGGATACTCTTGCTACCGATTGTCTACATCAGGGATGGAGAAGACAATCAGGCACTGTAGTTCGTTTGCCTACACGAATACGCGGAATGGCAGCACAAATAATGTCAGATTTAATAAAGGACGCACTTTCTTTGAATACAGAGGAGTCATGGGTACGTCTACTATTGTTCCCAAAGATATGTTTTGCAACTCATATCGAGAGGTCCTCATCACAGCGTGCACAGCGCAATAATGCAAGTCACATGAAAGAAAGCTTGTGCCGGTACACCTCCACACCTTTGGAGCAACTTATTGCCAGTCTCGCCAAACCTTACGAAGCTTCGCGCGCCGCAGATGTCCCTACTAACTCAGCTGTGGATCTTGCTCGACGTGGCAACTACGGAAAAGCGATGAAAAGACTATGTTGTAATGGATTAGCCCCGGTCAATGAGACAGTTCGTGAAAAACTGCTTAATCTACACCCACAAAACGGGATTTATCGTTTACAATCGGATACTTGCCTTGATGCAGGCTTTCAAGTCAATTCTTTGATTGTGGATTGCAGTCTCGTGAGGGCAGCCATTTTCTCATTTCCCTCGACGTCAGCGTCCGGCCGCCTAGGACTTCGCCCAGAGCATTTACAAGATTTACTAACATCAGATTTGTCTGGATCGTTTTTGCAGCGAATTACGTCCCTTGTGAACACCCTTTTGGGTGGGGGAGGACATGAATATGTGGCCAGATACTTATGTGGTGCGAATCTGATTGCACTTGTGAAAGAACCCGATGGAGTGCGTCCTATCGCGGCCGGGGAAACGCTTAGACGACTCTGCTCAAAATGTGCATGTCGTAAACTCAGCACAGTCTTTTTGTCAGTGTTGCAACCAACTCAGCTCGGTGTAGCAACTAAAAACGGGGTTGATAGCATAATACACATTGTGAGAGATGAACACACTCGACGACGCGATAAGGATGACTGGGTGTGGGCTAAGGTCGATCTCAGGAATGCTTTCAATTCTATCAGCCGACATGCCATATTCAGTGTAATTCAACGAACTGTCCCGCAATTAATGCCGTGGTTGAGATACTGCTACTCCGAGCCATCATTGCTTCGATTCGGAAATTTGGAGCCCCTTCGATCATGCCAAGGCGTACAACAAGGAGATCCCTTAGGACCGTCTATATTTTCATTGGCAATTCATGATTGCATCACTTCGGTTGGTTGCTTACATGGAATACATTTAAACCGCTGGTATTTGGATGACGGCATAATCGGAGGGCATCCCACAGCAGTAGCTGATGCGCTGCCTTACCTAGAAAGAGAGTTTGCTCTACTCCGTTTGGACCTTAACTGGCAAAAGACCGAGATTATAGGCTCTGCCGTAGCCTTGCAAACTTTCTCAGAGGCATGTGCATCTCAACCAATACTTAATGAAAGTAAAAAATTTTGCTTGCTCGGCACACCTATAGGGTGCCAAGATTTCGTTAATGATCAGCTGATGAGAGTAAATTTGCCAAAATTAAGAAGTCAAATCGATTTGATAACCACCATTCCTGATACACAGGTCGCTTACTTACTACTGCGACATTGCGCCAGTGCCCCGAAAATAAACCACCTGATGAGAACGATTGATCCTGACTATGGCAACACGTTTTACAAAAGTTTTGATGATTCGACCATTTCCGCTTTTAGCGAGATGACGTCTGTCCAGCTAAACCCTTAGATGCGAACCCAAATTACGCTTCCTTTAAGGTTGGGTGGCTTCGGGATCCGCGAAACTGTGAAGCATGCACCTTTGCGTACATTGCCAGTGTACAAAGGGTATGCCGAATGGGGACTTTCTGTCAATACTTTCCCAGGACTATCTGACTTTATCGAGAGATTATCTTCACTACATGAATCACCACCAATAATGCAATCTGACAGTCAACACAAGCTATCAATGCTCCTCGATAATAAAGTTCACGAGGAAATGCTTACGGACGTTCACCACTTCAACAGAGCTCGATTGCTGGCTGTGTCACGCTCTCACGCCAGTTCCTGGTTACGAGTGGTCCCAAATAAAGCGCTCGGAATGGACATTCTCCCTTCGCAGTTTTGCGCCTTAACTCGATTTTGGCTTGGTGCGCCTCTATTTTCACCTGGAGATCGGTGTGGGCGATGCTTTCTCCCCGCTGATTCAGTTGGCCTACATGCGCTGACCTGCCAATATGGGGGTTACCCGGGACTGCGACACAACGGAATTCGCGATGTGGTTTTTCATGCCGCTCAATCTGCAGGAATGCATGTCGCTTTGGAGGTAAGGAACCTTATACCAGACCTTCGTGAACGACCTGCAGACGTTTTGATTCATGGGGACCCTCCTCGTGCAGTTGATTTCGCTGTAACACATCCACAACAATCAGCGTACATAGCAAACGCATCGATAACGCCAGGCTATGCAGCGACAATGTATGCAGTCAATGTCAAGGAGAGGAAGTATAGAGCACGTATGGAGTCCGCTGGTTATCAATTTATACCGGCAGTAGTAGAGACGTATGGGGGCTGGAACGACCAAGGCGAACGTCTCATGCGATCGATAGCAAGACAGATATCCGCCACAACTGGGATCGAATATCATAAAACGGTAGATCACCTATTCCAAAGAGCATCGTTGGCCCTCATGCGCGGAAATGCTCGGGCAATCCTAGCGTCGTTGAATGGACGCAACCACCCACTATCTGATGCCTCACAGAAGATAATGGAAACACCGAAGCGTCGTATGTTCAATACTGAACCATACAATGATATCGCTGGTATATTAACTCGACTATCATCAGTCGAAAGCGAATCATGTGGGGTTCCGTTGCAAGCATTGAACGCGCCAACCGAATCAGCTGCAAATACGGCAAAGGAGACAAGCCAGGTAGACGCCGGAGGGGAGGATGTTGCGAGCTTGGACACAAGCCGCTGGTGGCGGAACTGAAGAGTTTGTGAAGAGCTCACACTAAATAATTTATATTATATCTTGTTGAAATCTCAACTTAATAACAAAATTATAAAGTCCTATTATTAATAAACTGAAAACATTAACAGCTGAAATACATAATTTAAACTCGGACTTTCACAAAATGAAGGATTAATTGCAACAGAAAAAATAAGGTTGTGAAGGAAAATTTATTCAATTCCATCAACATTTTAACTGAAGCTAATTTGTGAGCAGTTGGTCCTTGCAGATGGATGAAGATAGTTTCTTTCATATCACATTAAGTAAAGAGGAATAATAGAAAATAAATGGAAGGACAAATAAGTAACGTTTTTAAACATTTTGATTTTATAATACTACAATGGAAATGCGATATGCTTAATAATATTTTTAGAACTTGAAATAAATCATAAGCAAGCGTAATTTATCTTCAAAAACCACGAATGTTAGGATCTCAAATTCAAGTTGCGTCGAATTTTGAACTGCATTTCTCTTTTTGCAATAATTTTAATAAGTTTGAGAGAAATTTTACCAAATATTCAGAAATTTATCTAAAATAAAATAATAAATCCGGTTTGTAAATAAATAGACGGCACCCAGATCATAAAATTATACTTTAATGGTATTTTTTGGCGTTAAATTTGTGAATGTGTATTTGAAACTAACTAATTGTTCCAAAGATCATAAAAGGAAAGTAGTGAAATTTCAGATTCAAGCAATGAAGACCGAGCAATGAAGACTTTATGTTTATAAATAAGATTATAATATCTATCTGAAACGGACAGATATTTTAACTTCAGACAGCAACTTAACTATATGAAATAATAAATAACTTATTACAATTTCAAAGAAAAGGTTATAATTGTTCAGTCTAATTACATTCACAACGAATCAAACAACGAATCGAAACAAGTCACACAATTGAAATCAATTCATAACGATTGCGTATAATGGGAGGACGTAAGAAGACAGCTACGACCGACACCAACTGTGCTCAACTACAAGTACAGTGTTCGACACACGACTGCAGCATCTGGACCACAATCGCATGCGACAACAGTAAGTCTAAAGAAGACTTCTTATGTGGATTTTGTGGAAACAAACTAATCCGCAACCTCTCACAGAGGCACATATAAACCTCCAACACGTCCACTCAAACTACCGCCTGTCGTTTACCATTTCCTTTCTCCACCTACTGATCCTGTCAGCATATACACTTCTCATCCCATGTCATCTTCACTTCCCCGACATTCTGCTGTCTCCTTCTCAATAATCAACATCCATCAATCAAAATCAACTCCACTAACCTCCACGATCCTTCCATAAGGATCGTGGACTCATAACCTTTCCTAACATCGTAACTCATATTTTATAACATATTTACATTTTATATTTATATTTTAATATATTTTAAAATATATTATATTTTATATTATTATTATTAATTGACAACGAATTGAGCCGAGGCTCTTTACAAGTTGCTTCACAAAATAAAAAGAATAAAAAGAATAAGAGTCGTTTTGTCCCTCCATCATCAGATAAACTACTGAAAATCCCACCGTTGTCTTGAGAAGGAAGGGTCATCATCCAGTAGGGCGCAAAAACTTGAAGCAGTAGACGACAAAACGGTCGCACTCTGAAGCGAATTCCAAGATCGTACGACTCGTTTGGCAAAGCAGGAAACTGCATGCATGTACCTTTGTGTTTTCAGCATCAGGGGGTGTCCGCGAAGAGAAGGTTGACCTCTCAGTTGCAGTAGATGTGACAGTGGATGATCTTTAGTATGCAGAATTTTCCAAACAAGAGAGAGATCTCGCTTGTCACGGATATATCGCAGACAAGGCATATTTAATATCTGGAGGCGTTTCCCGTAGCCATAAATATGCAGCCCTGAGACTAATTTAGTTGTTGATCTGAACACTTTCTCTAATGCACGACGCTCATAAGTAGTTTCGGGATAACAAGCTGGCGATGTGTATAAGATATGGCTCAAGAAAAACGCATTTGCTAAGGTATGGTAACATAACGGATCTATGCCTATCAGAGCTCGACGAGTATGTCCTATTAAGCGTTTTGTGATGCAACACACGTAGTCTGAATGCTTTCGAGTGAATAAGTCAGCACAAACCCAAACTCCCAAATCGTTATATGAGTTGGTTCTTTCGATACTAATTGAACCAAACTGGTACTCACCTCCAAGATGATCACATGATCTTCGTGATATACGCATACATGTACATTTAGCGGAATTGATCCTCAAGTGATTTCGTATAGACCAATTGGATATAACGTCGACGTCGCTTTGTAAATGATGTTTGTCAAGATCTGAAATAATAGGTCGTCAAACTTTAAGATCATCTGCATATAATAAACTGAATGAACTGATATTTGGTATCAAATCGTTGATATAAAGACTGAATAAGATGGGACCCAATACACTTCCCTGTGGAACACCTAACAACACTGGAAATGGACTCGACAGCGACTTATTTACTCGTACGACACTTTGTCGGTTGGAAAGGAATACACGAATCCAGTTTATGATCCTCTTATCAAGATGAATGTGCTCCAACTTCTCAATAAGACGCGTGTGATTAACTGAGTCGAACGCTTTTGAGAAATCAAAGAAAATGACATCAACTGGTATGCCTTGATCATAATAGTGATACCAATTTTCACGTGCATGTACAAGATTAGTAGTCGTGGAATAACCTTTTCGGAAGCCATGCTGTGCTGGGTTCAAAATTTGAAATCTATTTAGAAATTCTATTATTCGTCGCTTAATCAATCTTTCTAGCACACGAC